>MU866093.1:0-251990 GCA_033296915.1 Triangularia setosa | reverse complement strand
TAGAGCCTGCCCGTACCCGACGGAATAGAGCCCAGACCGTAGCTTAGCTGAATACTACTGTCATTAACCTGTCAACCTGTGCTACCCGTGACATGCGTAAACAATCTAATTTTGTGTTACAGCGCTCTCTCGCTAGGTAAATTACATACCTAGTTGCTCTTTGAATACCGACCGGTTATACACACAGCGATCTCAGTGCTGTATGTGCCTTTGAGAAATAGTTCTCTCTCGGATCATCCGCCACCAATCAACCTGCCCTTCGGAAACCGGTAATGGTGTCTATTGAGAGGGCAGATGCACAACCCCTGTCAAAATCACATCACCCACGTAATAAATCGATTATTTCTCTGGTTGCTAATAACTATTCGGACTAGTGCTTTCCGGGATCTCGGACTTGGAAGACCAAGAGAGGAAATCAAGTTTCATGACAATGCCGTTGGTTCTCTTCCCCTGGGAAATTCAACGCATAAGTCCTGGTGTCAACGTTTGGTAGTTACATCGGGTCTCGCAAGTGCATTAGTCTTATGCCGAAGATGCTTAGCGCCTTTCCATCCATGTAGGGTTAGGCACAAGGTCACCGCATATCCTGGAGGGGTTGGATATTAATATAAGGCCACCCTCTCGGTCCCAGAACATTTACTATTAATTATGAACCCCAATATTGTCTTCCACGTCAACAATGAAGTCACAGGCTTTATCCCTTACCATTGGGGCGCTTGTCCAGCAAGTCTTTGGCGCAACCCTAGGGAGGGCTCCCGAATTTGCGACCATCGTCACACCAAGAACTGCCCTTGAGAACAGCTATGACTTTGTAATTGCGGGAGGTGGCATTTCTGGTCTGACTGTTGCTGATAGATTGTCAGAGGATCCATTAGGCAGGTTTGCTGTTTTTCGCCAATCCACCGGCACGGGCGGCCTAGCTAACGCGAAGCAACAGTCAAGGTTCTTGTGATCGAGGCAGGTATATTTGACCAAGATGAAGACAATATTTTGATTCCAGGACAGTTCTTCACCCCGTTCCCATTCCAGTACATGTATCTCCCCCTTCCCAGTGTTCCACAGACAGCTTTGAACAATAGGTCCTTCAATGTGCCCGCTGGAAAGGTGGTTGGGGGCGGTTCGGTCCTCAATGCCATGGTGTATGTGAGACCCGGAGCGGAGGAGTTTGATGCTTGGGAGCTTTTGGGTGCAAAAGGGTGGAAATGGAATGATTTGCTACCTTACTACAAGAAGGTCTGGTCTCTAATGAGAATGGAGCTTTTTGATATCGTGTTAACGTCTGTTTGACCTTAGAGCGAGAACTTCACTGTCCCTGATCCTACATATGCGGCCGCTGCAAACTTCTCCTTCGACCCCTCTGTTCATGGGACAAGTGGGCCCGTGCAGGCTTCTTTTCCCAATTTCCACTTCGAAGGGAGTGGTAAGCATCACCCTGTGACCCTCAGGCTATAGACATCTGCTGACATACCGAGTTTAGGTATCTGGTTTGAGGCAGCCATTTCATCAGGCCTTCGTGCTGGCGGTGACCCGCATGCTGGTGATGGCTCTGGTGTGGTCTACACACCCTCTGTCACTTCTGGGACCACGAGAACCAGAAGCCATGCCAGACTGAATCATTTTACACGTGTCCAGCCGAGATCAAACTACCACATCTTGGCCGGACACACTGTTGCCAAAGTGTTATTTGACAACACCAAGAAGGTATCTGGCGTTGAATATCTGCCAACCGGAGGCGGAGAACGTCTTACCGTCCAAGCCACAAAGGAGGTTCTTTTGGCCGGAGGCGCTGTACACACACCTCAGATCCTGCAGCTTTCTGGAATTGGCCCCAGGAAGGTTTTGAAGAAATTCAACATCCCCATCGTGGTTGAGCTTCCCGGCGTGGGAGCCAACTTCCATGACCAGCCGAGCATCATTATTCCTTACAATGGTACCCATGCACCCTAGTTCACCTTTGCTATCTCGGTACTAATCCTAACAAGTAACTAACAACATCTCGCCGAACGTCGGAACCCTAAACTCAGACCCAGTCTACGATGCTGAGCAGCGAGCTCTTTATGATGCAACCCGTGAGGGTCCCTATCAGCTTACCCGTGGTCTCAGCACAAACCTTGCCCTACCACCCCTCTGCAACGCAACCTCTGATTGCAGATCCATTGTCTCTACCGCTCGCAAAACTAACCCCTTCAGATACCTTCCTGAGGATACCCATTCCACTGTCAAAGCAGGATACGCCCTTCAACGCGAAATCATTCTCCGCCAGCTGGAAGGTCCTAAGACTCCTGTCTCGATGATTCACTGGGATACCGCCAATTCCGTTAGGATGTACTTTTTCAAGCCACTGAGCAGAGGAACGGTTCAGATCAACTCTATCAATCCGCTTGAGTGGCCCCTGATTGACTTTCGAACAAATGTCGATCCTATTGACGAGGAGTTGATCGTTGCATCGTTCCTCAAGAACAGGCATATCATGTCTCAACCTAGCATGGCTGCACTGAAGCCTCTTGAAGCGGCACCATTCAGCAATGATATCACCGATAAGGAGGTCATCAAGCAGATCTTGAGAGGAGTTACTGAGCCGTCGAGCGCTCACCAATGCTGCACGGCGGCGATGATGCCAAGGTTATTAGGCGGTGTGGTGGACCCCAAGATGAAGGTGTACGGGGTTAGGGGGCTCAGAGTCATTGACACCAGTTATTGGCCCATCGTATTGACTGCTGCTCCTACGGCGACGACTTATGCCTCAGGAGAGAAGGTATGTGCTGTATTAACCATTTTATGAAAATTTTCAGGGCTGACAGACAACGCAGATTGCGGACGCCATCAAGGCAGAGTATGGGTTGCAGAGTCTCTAAGAACCGCGTTATGGAATCAATGAGATCAAATTTGACTGATGTAACTTGGCACTAGAACCAAGATGCTATCCAGACTAATAGACATGTGCTGAAGAAATCCCTTGGTTTATCAAGACCTCTATTCACGCAACGTTTACAGACCATCCCTGCCGTTCATATGTACCACAGCCCCTCCAGCAAACCCACAAAATGCTACTATGAAACCCCCGATACCTTAGAAAAACCTCCTTACACATCCCCTTTGTTAATAAGCACCGCCCAAATTACTGATATTGAAAGGCCAAACCCGAACACAATATAACCGTACAGAAACATGGCCGGCCAATCCAAGCCCTACTGGAGATATAGGCCTCAGCCCAACACCATCCCTTTCATCCGACAAGGTTTTAGGGGGTTATCGACTTTCTTGGATACTCTACTGAACGGAATTGGCAAAGGCTCGGCGTGTGGCGGATGAGAAAATATATGCATGAGGAGGTTTGCTCCAATAGGTGGTATGTGTTCTGCCAGCTAAAGGTTGTAGATGTACCGATTCGTAAGCTCGAGCAGAGATGGTGACTAACAAATTTCCATAAGATCCTGAGTGGCATAAAGCTCTAGCTTGACAAAGTGTATTGCTTGAACTCTTCTGAGTTGGTGCTACAGCCAGTTCTTACCCGTACGTACCTTGAAATAATTCAGCCGAGTTAGTTGGAACAGTTCTTGATTGGAGTTGGTCCGGCAAACCTCAGGCTGAGAGAGCTTTGTTGTGAAGGGGAGGAAGAGAACACAGATGAAAAGGAAAAGGTGTGTAATGTGAGATGACTGCTGTGATGATTGCGGGCAGGGATGGCTGAGGTCAGAACTCATGTTGCTGCGTGATGACCTGTGCTTTGGCAGAAGAGGATGCCGGAGCTTGCAGAATGCTTGTATTATGCCAGTTTAAATATGGAATGAAAACCTTGAGGATGGATTCGAGTGGCTTCGCGAGATATCTTGAGATTCCAGGCTCTCAAGTTCTAGTTGTATGATGTTTTGGTATCGTAATTCGGCCTCGAGCTGTTCAGCAGCGCCAGTGTCACACGTCAACCACCCGCAGCCTGGATCACAGCCAACGACACAGTGAACTGCGAGCTCTGAGCCAGTCGTTGGGAAGTGAAACAAGCAACAGACTACAAGCGGTAGCAGCAAAGGCATCATTGGCTCATGTTTAATCGGAGGGATGTCCTGGACTTGGCAGATACCTAAGGTCATCACAAGCACGGACCACAGAGAGAGAGATAAATACAAGAGCAGAAGAACAGAGCAGCGGGATGAAAAGATTCCTCATCAAGGATCTTGAGGCCACTGAAGATTATTAAATGAATTGAACCTATGTTGTTCCAAGCCCTGAACTCCAGCCCTTGTCACAGCCAGGAACAATTCTGGCGAAGTCATCATAGAGGCTTCTGCCGCATTTCTGCACATCTCAGATCAGAAATGGCCAAGCTTCCTAGTTTATGAGAAAGATTTCACTTACACAATTCCATGTTATTCTCTTTTTCCTATCCGTAAGGGGGTCTTGTATTAGGGACGGCACCATGTTGCTCGCTTGGATACGTAAGACGTCCCACATGCTTTGCTTACAAATTTCGGACACTGTTGATTGACAAAGACTTTAACATTAGACTACAAGCGCAGGATTGAGTCTGTCTCAAAGAGAAAGGCCTCGGCAACAGCAGTGACTAGGTCAAATGGTTCATCCTCTACCCCGCTGTCAAATAAATCATGATCCTGGTTGACATCCACGTCGCCACCAGATGTTTTATCATCTGTGACTTCATTGTCAACAAAAGCGATGAATTCTATGAGTGCTCTGCGATGAGCTTCAGTGATCCTCTGGGAAAGCTCCCTCCGATATCTGCTGAGGAACCTAGCAGTACCCAGCTTGAATGATTTCTCCAGGCAGTTGGTTGTCTTCGAGGCCAGATCTAGAAGATTAATGGCATAAAGCTTGAGAAATAGCCCTAATTGCGTCTGGATCAGCTGAGCTTGCTGTCGACGGTACGGAGATGATGCTCTCACGGCCTGACACTGTCGACCCGGAACTGAGTCATTGCAGTCGTATTGAATTGGTGTTACGATCTAGGCAGAGTTCTCCGATGAATCTTTGGGCTATGTTGCCAACGTATCATAACCTGAGAATACGGAGGGGATGTGTTGAAGTTCGCTATTGAGGATTAAATGGTCTTCTCCGAAGTTGATTCACCCAACTTCTCAACTTGCTTCGAGTACCCAAGATCCCATTTTCGTAGCACGCGTGGAATAGAGCTGTATCTACCGTCCACCTCGACTTCAGGCGAAATTTTTACATGGCCCGTCTCCACAGGCATGGCCAACTAGAATTGTTCGTTGTTGAATAGTACGTCCAGCCCTGTCATAAGGCGCATCTGTCGACGTGGTGTTGATAGTAGAGACAGCGCCAACTGCTGTGCCGCTCAATAAGCTGGTAGCACATTTCTGGGATGTTCTGGTTATGATGGGTTTGGTTCTCGTAAACAAGGTTGTTGGTGTAAAGCTCTTAAAGTGGCTCTTGTGTCAAGTCGCACAAATGGGGCTATGCTTGGACCGAATCATATCAACCCCAGTTTTGCTTGTGGCACAGAAAGTGCCGTCTCTCACGCTCTGAATGGCGAGTACTGAATTAAGATCTTCTGTCAAAACTAAACACCGAGACGCACCTCAAACCCCCAACTGTCGATGCCTTAGAACCGTTCTTAGAGATTTTTGCCAACTCCCGTCCGCCAGAATGACACCTCTGCGTGGACCTCTGATCGGGCAGAATTACCTAGTCGAAAACGTCAACTGCATACCTCACATTCCTCACGCCCTCAAACCACTTTGCAATTTCCGCCTCACTTGCCTCATCACCAAGCACGGCCTTTCCCACGGCACTTTTCACTCCATCCCCAACAGCTCGGCTTCCACAAACATATACTCTTGCCCCTTTATTCCACAATCCCTTGACTTCATCTCTGTTACTGAGAATGATATCACCAACGTATTCCCTCTTGTTCTGGTGCCTGCTATAAGCCCTTACGACTTCCACAAAGCCATCATCCTCCCACTTGTCAAGCTCGGTACGATAAAGATCATCCCAGTCAGGATGTCGGCAGCCAAAGAAGAGCAAAGCTTTGCCGATTTTCTTTCCCTGAGACGCCAGGGCAGCCCGCTCTTGGATAAAGCCATGGAACGGAGCAATGCCCGCCCCGGCAGCAATCATCATTACCGGGGTCTCAGTGTCAGAGGGATAATGGAAGGACGAGTGTGATTGTCGGACGGAGACAAGAAGTCTGTCCCCTTGCCTAAGGGCCGACAGATAAGATGTGGCGACACCTGCGAAGAGATTAGCGGGGTTGGCCAATGATTGGCCAGAGAGAATGGTGTATGTGAGTGTAGCTTTGGAAAGGGATGCCAACGGGGATGAGGAGATTGAGTACTGTCTCACTCGTATCGGTGGGAGAAGAGAGAGGAAAGTGCCAAAATGAAGAGAGATGGAAGGATAACTGTCGAGAATATCCAATAATGACAAGCGGGGTGTAATGACTGTCGATGTGTAGAGCTCGGGATTGGTATAAAGAGCTGAGAGTGCTGCTTTATCGGCTGCAGATGAAGTAAAGTTGGAAAGTGTTTGGATACCCTAGTAGAATTTCAGTCAAACTCGGAGTACAGTGTGAAAGAACTTGGACAAACACACCCTCTTGGTGACAGGCTGCAACAGCTCCACATAAGATCCAAGCACCTCGTGGACCGGCACGGGCAGCCCAGCCGGAAGCGCCATCTTCTTGCTGTTAACCCCACCAGCAACAGTGATATGGCTATCCCAGGCCAAACAAAACTTTCTCATCACCCGGTTGACAGTTTCCTTGGGATTCACTGGCAAGACCGCCAGATAATCTCCAGCGCGGTATGTCATGCCGTCCGGAAGCTGGACCTCAAGGTGCTTTTTTGGAACGCCGCCCTCCTTGGTCAAGGTCTTTTCCTCCAACACCACGGATTCTTTCACGTCCTGCCTCAGAGTCGAAGCGCGAGGGGTCGAGAACTGAAGCTCAAGTGCCTCCTGTCTATCTTCATTAACAGCAGAGCCATATTTCGCCTTGATGGCGGGCCAAAACACGTCGTCTTCCCACTGCTCAAAGTCGGTGAACATTTCACCTTGGGCGACGTCCGTCAAACCAAGTTGGCAGATTGGTGTAGCACCCTTCTGTTCAAGGGTATCATAGACGAGACGAGGGACTTTGTGGAAGGTGTTGGCCCAGTCGCGATGGCCACAGCCAAAGACGGCGTATGAGGTTCCTTTGAGGAGGGAGGTGTCAGGCAAGGCTTTGACCCAGTTGAAGAAGTCGGTAGCATTTTCAGGGGGCTCTCCTTCGTAGGAGGCAGTGATGCAAGCAACAGGCGTAGTGCCATCTTTGGGGAGCTTGTTCGCTGCTACGTCTAGAGCGTCAATGATTGTTGCAGTGTATCCATGGGAAGGGGCGTCCATGGCTAGCCTCTGAGCAAGCGCCTCGCATGTGCCAGTGTTGGAGCCGTAGTAGATGTTGAGAGGC
This sequence comes from Triangularia setosa, assembly GCA_033296915.1. Taxonomy (NCBI): domain Eukaryota; kingdom Fungi; phylum Ascomycota; class Sordariomycetes; order Sordariales; family Podosporaceae; genus Triangularia; species Triangularia setosa. The sequence goes on along the minus strand of MU866093.1, from coordinate 244,567 downwards.
TTGAGCTGCGTCCCTTTCTCTGTTGTTTTTGCATGCAGGCTCTTGGAATTAGCGCTCTTTTCTGAGAAGCTGCCGTTGAGCTGTCTCTCCAGCTCGGTAGGTGTTAGCCCATGTCTCAATTTTGCTTTCATCTCAAAGCCGTCAGGCTTGGTCGTCAAAGTCTCTTTGATCCTAAGCTCGTACGATGGATCTGTCAGCTCAAAGTCGAAGTTTTGCAGCAGCATTGCTATGATGACCATAGCTTCTTGCCAAGCAAATGCACGCCCGATGCATCCTCGTTGACCGTTCCCAAAGGGCTTCCAAAACCCAGGATGCTCTTTGCTCAGCCGTTCAAAGTTCTCATCGAGCATCCTACCGGGGATGAACTCTTCAGCCGTTTCACCATAGACTGCTTTGTCTCGATGCGATCTCGCCAAGAACAAGAGGATTACCTGGCCCTTGGAAATTGCCCATTTTCCTCCAATGACTGTGTCTTCAAGCGCCTGGACACCGTACGAAGGAATTGTTGGGCATAACCTGAGCGTCTCTCGAAGAACGGCAGTGACATACGGCAACTTCTTCATGTGCTCAACCGTAATTGGTCCCCGCCCAATAACTTCGTCCACCTCTTGGCGGGCCTTCTTCAACGTCTCCGGGTTCTTGAGCAACATCACAAACGCAAAGCTCAACATCCCACTCGTGGTCTCGTGTCCCGCGATCAAAAAGGTAATGAGGTTGTCGATGATAGCTCCATCATCTAATTTCTCACCTGTCTTTCTGTCCACGCCTTCCAGCATTGCTGACAGCAAATCTTTCCTTCCCTTCGGGTTTGCTCTCCGGGCATCGAGGACCGATTGAGCAATTACTCTCAGAGTCTTGATATCAGCAAAGTACTTATTGCTGGACCAAAAAAACAGACTAGACAAGAAATTCCCCTTGAGGGATCTGTTTCCGGACTCGGTCAAGAAATTGGACATTGCCGTGATGAAAGGATGTAGCTCGTCGTGATAGTAAGAGTTGAATCGAAAGTCCATCGAGCACAAGGCAATAGTGTCGAGCGCAAGCCGGGTGAAGTCTTCGCTGACCGCGATGGTTTGCTCGGGGCCGTGGCGAGCCCACTTCATGGTGAGCTGAGCAGCTAGCTCGTGCATCTCGAAAAACATCTCTTGGATTGGTACCGGCCCGAAGGCAGGGGTCAGAACGCGGTGGGCTATACCCCATACCGGTTCCTCTGTCGGGGTGGTGAACATCCCGGCGGGGACGCCATTGCGGAGTTGCTCGAGATCAGCAATGATGGGCTTTTTGAAGCGGGTTTCGTCGGAGACTTCATGAACAAGGGCTGCCGTTGACTGCATTTTCATGGTCAGAGGGCTTCATTCGCGAACTGATACGTAGAAAGACCTACAATGATGGCGGTTGTTCCCCAGGGAAATACGAGGCGGAAAGCCTCACCATACTGATCCACAAACTTATCGAGGGAGTTGATAAAACTGTTGGGATCGAGCTGCAAAACATTTCCCACAATGGGGTATGCGCGAGGGCCCTATCGATACATTCGTCAGCAACACTTGGATTAAATGACAAAAGAGGTAAGTACCGGATCGCCGTACTGGTAAAGGAACCCCCCCAAGAGCCATGATTTCTTGATGGGGTGACAAGAATGGGACGAGATTGAGAAGACCAGACACGGGGTCCAGTATCGTCTCACCGCCGACTGTCAAACTGATCGCATGGCTGATGGTAGTATAAGCGGAAGCTACATAGTAAGTTGGTTACAAATCAGAGGGGTGAAGCCACGTTGCATGCGTTGTGTTACCTGGCGTTGAGGTCAATTGCTGCGGCTGATTGGCCACAAAACGTCAACGGGGCCTGCGGGATCCGTAACCAGGTCGGATTCGGGACGAAAGGGAAAAAAGCCGAATCTTGGCGAGCAAATCAGTTGCATGGAGGCGGTGCATCCAGTTTCCCGAACAAGAGACAACTTCAATGTTCCAATTGTCGAGATAAATGATGGTCATTCATCAAACTCTGGATAGACGAGCCGTTTATCCAGTTCATCGGCAATATCGAGCGTCAGATGGAGACGCAGGCAGAGGAGTTGCAGGCAATACGAAACAAGGCAAGGCTCGGTTTCAACAGCCTCTCTGCAATCTGTGGGCTTTTCTAGGCAAGCGAAGAGGGAGGTAATTAATCTTTAAATCTTAAGCTCGTACTCTCGAGTAGTTGGGAGCTGTTTAGAGATAATGTGTAGGTTCCTATCTAGTAGTGGATACTTCATTAACTTGACCTGGGCAACGTCTGACAGCCCCTTTCAGCCCCGAAATCTATCATCCACCGTCTGTCTAAAAGTCAAGTCATTACCTCAGCACCACGCTACCTCTATGTAAAACAGCAGTAATGATGCCCGACGCCACTTCTTGTACATGCTAGCCTCGTTTCCCATAATCCATTTACTATCCCTGGTATCATTCCAAATGCGCAACTGCGCCGCTCTAGTAAGCGTGTTGACCCCAATGTATTCATAAGTCGTATCCCCGTCATATCCCGGCCTGCACGTGCCCTGACTGGTGTACTTGCGGCCCTTCCATATCCCGCCCCAACAAAACTTCGATTTTCTTCATCAGGTCCTTGATACGAAACGGCTTGGACATAACATCATCCATCCCGCTCGTCCGAGCAGTGTTCACTTGCTCATCTCGCACATTGGCCGTTACCGCGATGACAGGCACGTATTTCCCCTTTATCACCTTTCCTTCCTGTTGCCACTTTCGAATTTCCCTGACACAAGTTAGGCCATCCATGTTAGGCATTTCCAAGTCCATGAGAATAACAGACAGGTTTTGTCCAGGGTTTCCTTCAGAGGATCGACAAAAGTGTGTTTTTTCAAGGAAGGTCAGGGCTTCTAGCCCGTCATTCGCAACGCCGACCGTGTTGCATCCGTACTGCTTCAGTTGCCTCACGAGGACCCGTTGGTTGATCAAGTTGTCTTCGACAACCAGAACATCAAGCTGCTTTGGGTCGAATGATGATGAGGCATCACATGCAAATCTTGAAGGCTGCGGTGGTCGCGTCGGTGTCGTCCCGGGTGTCATAGAACCTACTAGGCTTGCGCCCGTTGTAAATTCGGCAGATGAAACCCCAGAATAGCCTTTACCCTCCTGCCTGGCAGTTTCATTGCCGGGCGAAGTGCCATCTCGTTCGCCTACTGGATGCAAGTGCCTTTCCATTGGCCCCACTGCGGCAAGGAAAGCATCCTCCTCTTCCCGCGAAACAGGAGAGGGGGCGGCTCTCCTCACCTTGACAAAAAAACCAAAGACGCTTCCGACCCCGGCTTCCGATGCAACCCCAATCTGCCCCCCGTGGAGCTCAGCAAGACGTTTAGAGATGAATAAACCTAGCCCGCTTCCTCCGTACTGCGCATGAGTCCGTGGCGAGGCCTGCTTGAACCGTTGGAACAATATTTGCTTTTCTTCCTGTGTTAAGCCGCAGCCGCTATCCTGCACATGGAAGTAGAGATACAGATCGCTGGAAGGATCTGATGCCGCCGTGTCAGCTGCCTGGTCCTCAGATCCCAGAGCGGTGGTCCTCGCATCAACGTAACCCCCAGCTGCCTTAAATGATACGGGAACATACTGAAACCCAGTGATCAGGCGAGGATCTGGAGGGTTCAAGGATGCATCTAGAGCAACAGTAATCAGCCTCTTATCTTTGGCAGGCGCAGTGAATTTGATAGCGTTGGTTAGGAGGTTAATGAGAACCTGGAGCACCCGGCTCGGGTCCATAGCCACCCATTCCACACCCAGCTGATCAATGGACGAGTTCCGGATGTCAAAAGAGACCTCGATCTTCTTCGCCTGTAGTTCAGGTTCAAACATCTTTACAGCCCGTCGTAGCAGGAGCTTCGGCTGGCACGGAACGGGCGTCAAAAGCAACAAGTTGGAATCGAGTTTTGAGATGGTGAGGATGTCGTCTACGATGGACTTTTGATGCTGCACGCACAGAGCGATAGTCTGAGCAGCATCTATACAAGATTGTATAGTCTGTGGCGACACTGAATCAGCGCTTCCGATTCCTCGATATGTGGCTTCTGTGCCCTGATACTGATTGTCCCCTGCGCCGAGAGCCGACAGAATATCATCAGCACATTGTAGAATAGCTGTGAGCGGGTTCCGCATCTCGTGGGAAGTGATGTCGATAAACTCATTCTGCTGTCTCCTTGTCTCTTCGGCCTCTTGAAGCCGGCGATTCTGTAAACCTTGGGCCCATTTGAGATGTGATATATCCGTGATGGAGCCCATTACGGATCTCACCGAGCCGTCGGTGGACAGTTCAGCATGTGCACTGAACAAAACCCAGGAATCTAATGGCTCATTCGTTTCCAGCCCTGGGTTAATCCGCAGCTTCCTTAGCTTCAGCTCTCCCGACCAAGGCAGGTGATCATTGACCAGGCGTTCCCAACCTTCTCTCATTGTCTTTGCACTTTCTTCAACCATGATATCCATCCACGACATCTCGTACTGGCTGTTGTTATCTCTGGAGTGGCCCGTCATTTCGAAGAAGCGATCATTGGCCTCGTGCAAGACACCTTTAGGGCTGATCAAGAACATTCCAAGTGGGGACAGTTCAGTCATGCGTCTGTACCTGCTGGCCTGCAAGTTCAACTGCTGTGTCAACTGTTCCTTCTCCAATGCAGCTGCTTCAGCCGCATCCCTACTCCGGCGGGTCTCATCCTCAAACAGGATTACGGACGCCAAAGAGGTGGCCAGTTGTCGGTTAAGCATGCTAGTGAAAGCCTTGTACTCATCATTGTACGGCCGGCGAGGGTTGACGCCCAACACCAAAAAGGCAAGGACTGCATCTCCGTTGGTTGGCCGGACAGGGAAAATGACGGCTTCACGGCAGGGATCGCCGAATCCGCGCCAGTTGATGCCCTCAAGCAGAACCTCAGGCAATGTGCCGTCTCGTGTGTGCAGCAGAGTTGGTTCTCTGGTGCGCATGGCTTCGCGGAATGAAGGAACGAATCCCTCTCGGCTTCGCTTGAGATCAAGATGTGCGGGGGCTGCCATGTGCCCGTCGGGAACTCCAATCGACCCTTCCAGATGGCATGTTTTGAGTGATATGGTGCTGCCTGAAGAAATGGACGAGTGATCGTTGTCTTCGCCTTCTCCATCACCGACCGAGTAGAGTAATGCAAACGGAACGTCGCGCTCATTGTCTTGCAGGCCATCCAGCACAAATTTCCAGAAATGCTTCACAGCCTTGGCTTGAGCTGTACGCTCGCCGATCTGATTAATGGTATGCATCCTCCGGCGGTTGATGACCTGTTTTGTCGTCTCGAAAGGTGCGTTATAGAATCCAAGAATTCGATCGGTGCCCCCATACATGGGAGTGAAAGACCAGGAAAAGAAAGTTTCTTCAAGAAGGCCATGCCTATCAATAGGTAGATAATCATCCTCCTTCCGCACACTTATCCCCGTCCGGGCACACTCGGCAAATATGGGGCGGAGGTAGTCCCAGAGCTCAGAAAAAGGCCCGCTGAACCCAGTGCCCATCAGTGAGGGATGCTTGTTGCCAGCCACTTCGGCGGCATAGGCCTCGTTATACAGCATTGTCAGCTCACTGCCCCAGAAGAGAGCGGCCGGGTGTGGGTTGTTCATGCAGAGGTTGGCCGTTTGTTTGAATTCTGGCGACCACTTCTCCATAGGCCCCAATGGCGTGGTGGCCCAGTTAACGGTTCGTGCATACTGAATATGAGGCGAGAGGACTCCGCTGGGCTCGGCACAGGTCCAATCGGCAACCGACTTTTCTGGTGCGGCCAAAGTGATGGATGCTGAGGATTTAGTGGTGTCATCTGAGCTTCCCGCAGGCGTCTGTCGAGTGGAGAAAAAGGACTTGGGAGGAAGCCGCCCCGACTTTGGCTTGGAGTACTTTACGGCTATTGTCGTTCCTGATACGGGGAGGCTGGTGTCTGTTTGGCGTTCTGATGGAGGCGCTCTCTGTGATGTGGCCTTGAGGCTGTGTTCTGCGACAAAACCGCCCGTGGCAACTTCAGCTGGTGCCCCGGCGGACAAGTCACCGACAGGACTGGCAACTTCGGCAGCGCGCCACAAGCAATTCCCACTGATCAGCCGCCATCGTTTCCTAACCGTAGAGCCAGTCCAAAGGAGGTCTCCGTAGAGAAATGAAAGCGGAAAGACATCTTTGGAGTCGTCATGAGTGGTCACCCCGGTAGCCCACTTCTTGAAGTCGTCGAAGGAGGCGTCCTGAGGCTCTTGTTCTGGCGGCAAGCCCTGGGCGTCGAGACCGATGAGGCCATCGTAGAGTCGTTCATATAGTCGAAGGGCGGCGTTGCAGAAGACAGGGAGCAGGACTTTGGCTCTGGCAGGGGGGCTGCCGGTGGTGTTGGTGGAAGTAATTGGCAGTGGGTCGTCGGGATCGAGATCCAAAACAAAAGTCGGACGGGAATCGGCATCCAAAATTTCTTTGATGCTTTCGAGCAAGTCCAGATCCTCTGTAGCTGTAGTGGTTGCGTCCTCTATTCCACGGGTGGGTGGTAGCCGCGGTGTCTTGTGACTCGACTCACTAGGTTCTGCTGTCCCACCCGCTGGTACTGTCGCTGACAGCGTCTTTCCGTCTCCCATTTGACTCGGGCAACCCAGGCCTCAGTGTGCACGAGAACTTTGCTCCTCTCAGTGAGATATCCCAGGGCGCGATGACGGTTCGCACTTTTTGGCAGATTCCGCACGTTGCGCAGAGCAGGTTGGTTGGGTCAGGGAAGACGCGACCCAGCGACCTCATCGAGGTAGGGCGATGCAAATGCCAAGCCTGCCCGCTTGCCTTGTTTCACAGTCACGATCATCGATCTGCTTAGTCAGGATATCCTGGAAGCGGGCTGTTCTGTGTTCGTCTGCACAACAATCGAGTGGCTCGTTTTACAGCCAGTTAGGATGGATATCAAACGGTATTACCTTATTGGTACGGATAGATCAGCTCCAAAACAACCCGCCGTGGACGGAGAAGTCGGGACCGGAGAGAAGGTCCGGATAGCCGTAGGCCTTGAGTTTCTGTTGAGTGGTCCAAGCTTTCGTTTCACATGGCGGATCGAAGAGATCACAACCCCATACCAGCCAAGACTCTGAAGTTCCGAATTCCGACCCTACTTCTCATTATCGGTCTGGCAAATTCCACACACTATGCCGCATAACCTCAAGATCTCTCTGATCCTATCCTGTACGGCAAACAAATAACCGGTCACCACAAAGCAGGTATGCCTGGGCTACCTCCACATACATCCGAGTGTCGGCTATATATCGAGTTTGAAAACAGTGAGGGCGTGCATGGTCCTATACAACCTGACCGTATGACGGATGCAAACTTCTCTAGGTGGTATATTAGACGGGTGCGTACAGATATGCGGGTCAGAGTAGCCTGAGAGGTGCAATAATATGCTTCTAAGAACTCTGTAACCACTTCACTTCGTCATACCTAGTTGGCTTCGCCATGCGCAGGAACTTGAATCACGCACGCACTGCCTCCCTCGCTCTTCGTGTCCAACTAAAGGCAAAACAGAGAGGGCTACAGACATCTTCTGATAGAAACCAACCGTACAAAAAATACGTAGGAGCTCTGGGCAATATCCTGGTTACCTAATTTAACGCTGCGAACCTTAACTGTTGTAACTTCTATCATGGATAGGTCCGACTGAGAAACGTAGATTTAGTGCCAAGTCACAAATAGAGTAACATATGTTCTACATTTCCAAAGCCACGCTTACATAGCTTAGTAATTCCACATATAACGTTATAGTAAAACCGAGAACGCTGACTAGGTAGTACGGAACCTCTATTGTCACATTGTTTTTTTCATTTCGATACCCTTTTCAGAAGCTCGCAACCCGGACACAAAATGTACCATGTTTCCCTGGCACACTGATCACAAATCACAGAAGCCATTCTTGCAGATGATCAAGTCAAATCCACAGTCAGAATCCTCCTGGCAGCTTACACCTGTCTTGGGCATCAGAAATCGCTTTGTTAAGCAAATGACGCAAGAAATAACGTACCAATACAGGATAGCGGGTTATCCCCGCAATTAGGGCCTGGCCTGCTTGTGGGTGTTGGACGAGGTGGTACTATCGTGCTTCTACTGCGCGTCACAGTGGTCGTTGCAGCCGGGGGAACTGTAACTGTAATCCGACGTGTACTTGTGCTCGTGCGACGGGTGATAACTGGGGGCACCGTCACTGTAACCCGGCGAGTGCTGGTGATGCGCGTAACAACTGGCGGATATGTGGCCGTGGCTCTGCGTGTGGACGTAACTATGCCCCCAGAAACGGGATTGCAACGACCTGCACGGCAAGTCAGGTCACCGTCGCAGTCATTTTCATCCTCACATCTGTCGCCTAGGTGACAGTTAGTCTCGGCTTAAGATCCACAAAAGGGGAACACTCAGAGGTTCAGAGGAAAGTAAATACCAATGCAATGTCCGGTCCAGACACAAGCCGGTTGGGCGGGTGAAGTTGGCCTAAGGGTAGGAGTTGGGTATACGTATATGGTTGTTGTGCGGATGATTGTGCCTTGTCCACCGCCCCGAGAGGAGCTCTGGGTAGGGGGATTGGCGCACCTGCCAGAGCGGCAATACAGGTCACCGTCGCAGTCGAGTTCGGAGTCACATTCGTCACCTAGGTAGTAGCTCTGTCAGTTTTTGTAGGTTTAAGGATCAAATAATAGGGGTTGTTCACCAAGACAATGTCCTTCCCAAACACACGTTGCTCCACCGCCACCGCCGCCACCTCGCTGTCTGGCAGCAAGCTGGGCCTCAGCCTGCAGGCCATACGTAAGCAACGCAGAAAGGTATGTAATTCTCATTGTGGCTGCGATGAAAATTGACATCAGAACACCAAATCTTGCTTTCAAAAGAGATCCTGGACAACGATCGTTGCCGTCAGAGATTAAATACACGCAACAGACATATACTTTTATTCGACGAAAGATCTGGATCGGACGATATCAGGTGACCGCATAGACAAGGTTACTGCCGGTCATATTCAATATCAAAAGTGTAACCTCATTTGTTTTGCCCCTGGGAAAGCAATGAAGTGTGATTTCTGGGAAGTGCAATTTCTGTATTTTCGACAGACCTCTGGCTGACTAGGAGTCCAGACCTGTGATTCTGATTTCCCGGTCAGAATTTCCCGGTCAGTATCATCCGGGTGAAGAGTCCACTCGGGCTCGTCCAACTGGAATCCAGGCCACATTTTTGCTCTTTAGCCGTGTAGAGCGCCCGGCATCCGGCTGACACGAGAAACTTGCTCTCCATGTAAGCGTTGAGGCTTTCGAATTTGAGGAACCGGAACACTTGCCGAGAAGCAAGCAAAGTTGCATGTTGTACATATAAGAGGGTGAATGCAGGTGGCAGTCGGGGTACATTTTGCGGGGAAAAGCCTTCATATAGTGGAAGACATGTTAACTGACGCGTCATCTAGAACTTCAGTTTAATTGATTTCAGGTTCTAGCCGTCGGTGAAGGCACTATATTTAACCTAAGGTGCCTGAACAAAGCCCCTGTTACTCTCAGCGCCTATACTTTTAGTCAAAGCTTGACGAAAATAAGCTTGCTTGGTGCTGAGCTTGTTTCCCCGCCTTATTGGATCCAGAGATCGACTAGATTAGTTGGAAATGTCCACAACATGTGTTATTCACCCGAGTCTATCATCTAGGTACAATACACTGAAGCCATCTCCATGTATTCTGAAAACAGTCACGAAGGCTTCATCCTGCTATCACTCCCTTCCCCTTCCCCTTGCCATTTTCATTCAGTTTGTCCTTATCGCCTTCTTTCTTCTTTTCTTTGGCCCTATCTATATCCTTCTTTCCGGTACCCTTAGCTTTCTTCTCATCATCCTTCTTTGAATCAGGTAGCTCCGGCATTTGCCACCGCATCTCCTGCTTCAAAAACTCTTTCAGTGCCGTCTTGATCTCGGCCACCTTCTTGTTCCACGCATGCCTATTTATCTGTTCAACATCCTCCTTTGCCCCTTTTCCGTTCACCAACTTTGGGTAAAAGATCTCCCCGCCTAGATACATCCCCAAATGTAGCACCCTTGCTTTCTGTCTCTCTTTGGTGATTGCAGATACGGCTTCTTTAAGCTTCACCATGTTGTCATGCTCTCGCTTGGTAAAAACAAAGATGTAGTCGTAACTCTCGAACACGTCTCTCGTCAAGCCTACGCTGGGGCGAGACGATATCTGTGATTTGATTGTATTCTTAAAAGGATAGCTCGCCCAGTTGTTGTCAAAGACTGCCTTCAGGGCTTCGGGCTTTGGAACAACACCCGGGCCGCCGAGCTTGAGATCCATTTTCCAGGACGGGTAGCTGTAGTTGAGGGATGAGATGACCGGCACTAAATCGGACGAACTCTTGATGAAGAAACCAGCGGACGAGATGGTCGAGATGCGCCAGGGCGTGTTTGATTTGGACAGCAAAGTCAGTTCGCGAAAGAGGGTGAGGAGAGACTCGGCTATCGCTGTTCGTTCACTATGATAGGGGTCGACAAAGAGGACCTTGAAATCTTGTCGCGGTATCGGGGATGGTGAAGGAGACGGTCGTTTGACTGGTATTGGAGATGGTGATAGTTTGTTGTTCTTTGGTAGAGTGACGGTGCTTTTCAGGTTGTTCCCTGGGTTATTGTTGGTAAAGTTCTCGTGGCCGGGGCCTGGACTTGAAGGTGGGTTATCGGGTTGTTTGTCCACAGCCATTAGCGCGAGATAGTCTGAGAGAACACCCCTATCGTATTCTATGTCTTCCAGAATTGCCTGGACCTTCTCGGGGCTGTTTTCTACGAGAGAAAACCACAGTTGCGAGATCCATCGCGCTCGAAATTCAAGATCATGAGAACGCGAGAGGATTCCTTTCTCGTATCGCTCAAACAGGTCGGTTGCCTTCTTAATATGACCGTTGATGCCGTCTAGCAATTGTTTGAGGTCTTGTTTCTGACCAGAGTAGAGGCTTGATGAGGCAGCCGTTGGTCTCTTCTTGATGAAAGCCTCCAGCCGGGTAAGAAATGGGCTCAGGCGCTCAATTCGCTTGCCAAGTTGTGTCATTTGAGTGGGTAGCCCGTCGATGCGGTTGTAGAGGTTGATGGCCGACTGAGCTGTTTCAACAAGGGTGATGATGGTCCCAACTATGTCGGCCATTTTCGCTGAAAGCTACTGACGTAGGTCGGTAGAAACAGCTTTAGGAAGCGCCGCAAATATTCGCGACGCGTTGGTCGTAGACTGGGAGAAAGGATTCGGGTTGGAACAGGTGCGAACCTCAGGCTTGGGAGTCGTGGCCCTTTAGTAATCATGTCAGTGAGGCGCAGCGTGCCTCAGCCATCCTCAAGCCATTTCAACTTGCGGAACAGGACATTTGAAGAGTAATTAGGGCAGGTCTAGGGCAATTCGAGCAACGTAAATGTGTTTTTGTGTAATTCCATATCTCGCAGTATTAAATTTTCGGTGTGTCTCTAAGTGATGGACATGACTCCGATGTATGTACACCGAGGTGACTGACGATACTTATAGGTAGAGGACTAATGGTGGAGTTTATCTACAACCCCGCAATTTTAGCGTACCCCTGTCCGGTGAGATCCCTCAGCCACCTTCTCAGTAGTTGTCAGGTCACCGGGTTACAACCTTATTTTGAGGCTCTGTTTGTACTTTGATTTAGAGCCTGAACTCAGTCCACTCTAGTCAGTGTTTCCATGCCTTGGATTCATCCAGCTTAACTGTTTAATATCCAAAGTCAATCAACGTCCACTTCAAAGCAGTATCAATGCTTTGTAGGCATCTAGTCCCTTTCCGGGCTAGCTTCATGTCGATTACGATTTTTCAGAGCCCAAAGCAACCCAAAGCAACCCAAAGCAGAACCAACGTGCAGAGACAAGTCCAATAGCATTGAATCATACCCAATGAGGGCCTCTAATTGTACATCTTGTCACGTTGAATTGTATCCTCAAGTGTGGGTGGGGCGACAGCCCAGGCAAGGTACGGTGAAGAACTGGGGAGGGTTTAAACCGCTGCTGTCCCCGTCCCTTTGGTCGAAAGAAGCTGTCCATCTGACTAAAGCCTCGCAACACTTTATATTGTAATTAACTGTGACACCATCATGGTTTCCCAACCCACTATACTGGAGACGAATGTCGATATGTAAGGGAACCTGATGAGGAGTTGATTTTAGTAACTAATGCGTGACGTAGTCTGATCATCGGCGCCGGGCCTGCTGGCCTCATGGCTGCCGCATCTCTCGCTCACCTCACCCCCGTCCCCTCTGCTTCTCCACTGTCAGTTCGGATAATAGACAAACGCTCCACCAAGATCTTTTCCGGTCAAGCCGACGGTCTCCAATGCCGGTCTCTCGAGATTTTTGACTCTCTTGGCTTTGCCGACAGGGCATGGAAGGAAGCAAACCACATGATCGAGATCTGCATGTGGAATCCGGACGATTCAGGCATGATTCAACGAAGCGATAGAATTCCGGATACAATTGTGGGGTTGTCAAGGTTTCAACAGATCGTGTTGCATCAAGGCAGGATTGAGAGATTCTTTCTGGACAATATCCAGAAATATTCTGGTGGCGCCATCGAGGTTGAGAGAGGAATCATGCCAATTAGTTTGGAAATTGGGGAGGAGTATGTGAAGGTAAAGGTGAGGAAGCTAACGGAAGAAGAAGCTGCTCCTCCACAAGTTAGGACAGGCAGCAAGAGCAATGTTACAGATGGGATTTTTCGGAGTAATCTTGTGGGTGACGACTATGAGAATAAAAAAATAACTCGGGAGAGGAATGGAGGGGTAGAAACAATCAATGCAAGGTTCGTCATTGGTTGTGATGGTGCTAGAAGCTGGACCAGACGGGCGCTAGGCCCTGAGTTTGAACTGCAAGGCGAAGCGACAGACTTCATTTGGGGAGTGATGGACATCATTCCCATTACTGACTTTCGTACGTCTTTTGTAGTGTGCCACCTAGAATATGGCTAACGGAACAATAGCTGACATTCGCATGCGTTGCGCTATCCACTCCGCTAATGATGGAAGTCTGATGGTCATCCCCCGCGAAAACCACATGGTGAGGTTGTATATCCAGCTTAAGGAGGTTACACCCGACGCATCTGGCAGAGCAGACAGGACCAAGATCACACCTGAACTTATCTTTGGCGCCGCACAAAAGATATTGAAGCCATACAAGATCGACTATGAGTACTGCGACTGGTGGACCGCTTACCAGGTATTTACCCCTGAGCTCCTAATCCAGGGCCCACCCTGGCCCCCTATTTACCCCTGATTCTCTCAGCCATTTGACATGACAACTCTAGATCGGACAACGCATCTCGCCCTCCTTTTCCCACCCTTCAAACAAGGTCTTCCTGGCTGGTGATGCAGTGCACACCCATTCTCCGAAAGCTGGACAAGGCATGAACGTTTCCATGCAAGACTCTTTCAACCTAGCCTGGAAGGTCGGACTTGTGGCGAAGGGAGTATGTCATCCTAGGATTCTGGACACATATCAGTCTGAGCGTCGAAGGGTTGCTCAAGACCTTATCGAGTTTGACCACAAATTCAGCCGTTTGTTTAGCGGTCGCCCGGCGAAGGATGTCATGGACGCAGAGGGAGTGAGCATGGCTGAGTTCAAAGACGCGTTCCTGAAGGGAAACTTGTTTGCCAGCGGATTGAGTGTTGATTATGGCCCGAGTTGTTTGGTCGTCAAGAACGGTGATCCTGGGGAGTTGGGCGACAGGAGCAATAGAAGCAGGGAGTTGGAAGGGGTGCATAAGATCACCGAAGAGGCGTTCAACGCAAAACAGAGCCTAGCCAAGGGGTTGCCTGTGGGCATGAGGGTCAACAGCTTCAAGGTCCTAAGCCAGTCCTGTGCTCGGCCATGGCACTTCCAAGAGAGGCTGAAGGCGGATGGACGATTTCGGGTTGTGTTGTTCGCAGGAAACATACTGAATCGGAACCAAAAGCTGCGGGTTCAGGCGTTCTGTGACAGACTGAGCTCGCCCGTTGGCTTTTTGAGACGGGCCACTCCGGAAGGGGCTAGGATTGATAGCGTGATCGAGGTGTTGACAATTCACTCAGCCAAACGAACCGAGACGGAGCTGTTACGAGACTTCTCCGACATCCTACATCCCTTTGATCCACGCACCGGATGGGACTACAACAAGGTTTTTGTCGACGATGAGAGTTATCATGAGGGCTTTGGTGATGCGTACAGTAATTACGGTGTCGACAAGGAGCGGGGGTGTGTGGTGGCTGTCAGACCAGATCAGTATGTGGGTTGGATCGGCGAGTTAGAAGACTTTGAGCAGCTGCAGGAGTACTTTGAGGGGATTCTCGTCTGGTAGTGGGATAATTGTAACGCCTTTTGATTCGGAAATGCAAGATTTCGCTGTACTTGGATGGCTGGAAGAAATGTTTCTGAGGCTCAAGACTATCAGCACATGGCACAAGCGTCTCCATATGCGGTGATGGCAAAAGTCGCCGGTCTATGAGGAAGATGCACAACAGGGAATGTTGGATCTTCCTTAGGCGGTTTGCTGCTTGGGGTATCAGGCCTGGGCGAATCCATATTGGTTGTTTAAGCTTTTTGTGCGATTGAGTCTGTAAGTAGAAATTTTCGGTTCGCACCAAGACTGGGAGTGCGGCGTTTTCTATTGCTGGTGACTTGCCAGAATCGGGTTCAGGGGTCGAGCTACCCCTGAAAATGCAAGACCCAGTGACCACTTCAAAATTCTTGGCTCATGTTTCTTTCAACCTTCTGTTTCAGCGACCGATAGCCAATAGCCAGTAAATATTGTATTTCTTAGGAACAAGCTCAGCAGCTTCGTCAAATCTAGCCGCATAGTTTGTCCGACACTCCGTTGTCTTGGATGTCAACAATCGTAAGTTTCAACAAAGACTTCGAGCCGCAACAATAGTAACTGCACCTCAAGGCTAGCGACCTTTGTTGGTAAAAAGGGAGTCCAATTGCTTTCATGTATGTCACCAATCGAGCTCACAAAACTGACCCATGTGTCCTGCCCAAGATTCTCATCAGGTACAGCCAAGACAGTTGGATCAACTTGCCTGTGGACGCCGCCAACTCTAGTACGTTCCAAGGAAAATTTGAGTGCTTGTGAGGATGTCTTCCCATCTCCCTCCCAATTACAACCCCGCGCTCCTCCATCGCTACCTCTCCCACTTCAACCGTGACCCTTTCAAATCGAATGTGATCGACCACGATGCCGTCGGTTATGCCACGGTCGAAGAACGGGCCGCCCGCGCGAAGAAATACAACGAAGTCGCCTCAGAGTACTACGATCTCGTCTCGCCTCTCTACGAGCAAGGATGGGGCCAGCGCTTTCACTACACCCCGATTTTCCCAGGGAAGTCGATAGCCGAGAGTATGACAGCCTACGAGCACGAGTTCGCCCGCATAGCTCGCCTTAAACCAGGCATGAAAGTGTTGGATCTAGGCTGCGGCATTGGCGGTCCTGCTCGCACTATCACCAAAGAAGTCGGCTGCAACATCACTGGAATCACAAACAGCGCCTGGCATGCGGAGCGGGGCACGCAGTTGACCGAGGAAGCGGGACTGGAAGGCAAGGTTACTCTCATCGAGGGCAATTTCGTGGTTTGTAACCTCCTTTTCCCCCTAAAACAGGGATAGGCAGCATAGCAGAATCTGACAAAAAGCAGAAACTCCCATTTGAAGACGAATCCTTCGACGCGGCATATTCGGTCGAAAGCCTCTGCTACGCTCCCGACCCGGCAGAAGTCTACCGCGAAATCAAGCGTGTCCTGAAGCCGGGAGCACCCTTCACGTTCCACGACTTTGCCATGACGGAGCAATTCGACGAGAACAAGACTGAGCACTCAAAGATTCGGAACTGGATCGAGTTTGGCAACGGGATCGTAAAGATGCCGTCGGTGCCGGACATGAGGAGGGGTGTGCTTTCTGCTGGTAAGTACGGTTTCTTTTTACCAACGGACCTGTGCTGCAAAATCTGACAGTTCGCAACAGGGTTTGAGTTGCTGGCCGAAGAGGACATGGCTGGTCGTAGCAAAGCAGCTCCCTGGTACTATGGCCCAGCAGGCGATGTTTCCTGGGCCTGGCGCGTTTCCGGGTGGGATGACTTCTTTAGAGTGGTCAAAATGTCGCCATTTTTCTTGTTTATCGCCAACAGTATCTACCAAGTGTTGATCTTGTTTGGTTTTGCGCCACCCGAAACGCTTACCTTGATGGACACCATGTGGTACTGTTGTCGTTCGGTGGCTATCGGGGGTAGGATGGGAATTTTCACACCAATGTATGTGTTTACTTGCCGAAAACCACTCAAAGACGAGAAGGGAAGTGGCGTCGCGGAGCAGAAGCAAGGGCAGAAGAAAGGTGAGTTAAAGAAGGCTTGAACTATTATAGGAAATGCTAGTTGAGCAAGAAGACCAATTTCAACTCACACACGGCTCAATCCCAACTTCGTCTCAGCTTTTATTTCAGTAATAAAAGTCCTTGATCTCAGCTAGATAGTTTCAGCCATGTTTATGTGATTTCGTCATGCTGGCTTTCCACTGATAGCCATCGAGCTGTGGAACAGCCAGTTGTAAGCGACCGCAACGCGATGGCGCGTGAGACGGTGGCGTGGATAAAAAAAGACCACCACAATCGTTTATAAATTCCCCGAGAAACAGACTTCCAACAATTCCTGGCCGCTCTGTAACTGGCTGGTTCAGGTGATATTTGTCTGTATCTGTAACTCCAACACAAATGTACCCAACAATGCTTGCATTCCCTCGTAGCCTCGTGAATCAACCATCCAACGACCGAAATACGCCTGTCTCATGCCAATCTCACTGGTTTGCCCCTGGACTAAAACATATCATCATCATCAACTTCATTCCATCTCTTGGTCTGCAATCTTCTCATCTTTTTGGGACTGCTACTCCCACTTTGTTGCTGTATAGACGGTGGCCGCTGAGCTTCAGAAGACGAATCATCCATTCTAAGATTCTCCAGTTTCTGTCTCAGGGTCACTTCCCTTTCTCTTTCCCCATCTCTCCGTGTTGGTCTTGGACTGCCACCTCTGCTCACCTCAGTAGTAGCAGCGGCAACGCCAAGCCCCGATCTTTCCCCTAGCGGCCTCCTCTTGCTGGGACTCATCCCAGCCACCTCCCTCCTGAGGATCTCATTCTCCCTCTTCAACCTTTCATTTTCCTGCTCCATATCCTCCATAAGGATGTTTTCCTTGTCGTTGTCCTCCCCGTCGACTTCCTCATAGTCGCTCTGCGGCTGGGTAGAAGGCAACGACAAAGGCGCAACAGCGAGGCTCCTCTCGAAAACTTCAATCTTCCGCCCCCAGTGCTCTTCGCCTCGTTCCATCTCGATTTGCATCGTCGTCTTCCACCTAGCCATTTCGATCTCGAGCCGCTGCTCGAACTCGTTGGTGCAGTCCTCGCGAATGGCTTGCTCGAGCTCAATCATGCGGTCCTCCATGCTAAGCAAGTGAGCCTCGGCTTCTTCGCGGGCAGAACGCTCCGACTCGAGTGCTTGGCGGAGATATTCTAGCTCTTCCGAGAGGCGAGCAATCTCGAGCGCCGCGGCCTCCATAGTGCCGCGGTGGGCGTCTCCGTTGGGGCCAGAGCCGGACAGAGGCGAGAATGCCCGCTGAATGTTGGGGGATGACAGCAGTCCACCGTGCTGCTGCTGGTTGGAAGATGACCCGGGAGGAGCGAAAAAGCTGCGGTGGTGGATAGGCGGCGATCCTACCTGTCCCACTGGCGGTGAGCTGGCAAGAGGCGCCGGAGCAGACAGCATAGTTTGCGTGATGCTCGGGACACGCGGAACGGTAACTTCCCTCGCTAGCGCAGAATACCTCAGAATCTGAGAAGTGGCATTGTAGTCGCCGTGAGGATCTGCGGTGACAATCATGGCAGCCTTCTGGGGGTTACGGTGGCGGGCCGAGGAAAAGGACGAGGCCGAAGGAAAACAGTTAGAGAAGAGTAGCTCCGTTAGCTTGCACTGCCTGAATGGGACGAGATTTGGCTTGTCCTTGGTTGCGGCGTCACTCTGCATCTGCAAGCACTGGCCGAGATACATCAAGCTTTCGTTGATCTTACCAGCTTCGGCCAGTGTTGCGCCCGCGGTTTTGGCGTCTCTTGCTCTTTCGCTTCCAGCAAGATCCACAATGGTCAGGGTGCTGCCACCCCAGGGAAGATCGCCGTGCTTGCGGCTGGCCCGGGTGCGCTTTTTTACTTCGACACAGAAAAAGCCATGACTTCGTGAGCTGACGCTGTTGCTGCTTGTTCCTGTAACTCTCCGCTCATGTAAACCCGCCTCAATCACCATCAATGCCTGTTGCAAATCCCCACAGATAACCTTTCTCAGCCCAGCAACAATCTTCCGGTCGGGGGATGTCTCGGTCGGCTTGAACAGGAGCGGTCGGCGGCGGTATTCTTTTGTAGCGGCCGACTTGATCGGAGGGGTCAGGAGATCGAAGATGCGGTCGTTATAGACTTCGTACATGGACACCACAACAGCATATTCGGATGACGGATCGCATGAAACAGATAGAGCGCTGATATCGGGCTGTTGTGGGAATGTGGAGGGGCGGTTCATGCGGCGGGATTGATTCGAGTTCGGTCCGACGGATTCGCTCTGTGAGGTTTTTTTAGTAGCTGTCTTGGAACGTATTGATGCGGTAGACGCCATGAAACTCTTAGAGGCAGCAGCTTTGGCCCCCTGAACCCTCCATGGCCTTTGCACCCTTGAATCTCCTCGCTTTCGCGGTGTAGCAGGGGGACCTGATGGTGCCATCGAGTCCTCACGACTGACAATCCAAACACTTGGGGCACGCTTGGCCGCTAGCTCTGACATCACTGTCTTTGCGACAGGTGCAAAGTGCTCAAACCTTTCTTTTATATCAGGAAACTGAGGGGGTGACTGGGAAGGGGGTCCTACAAGCATAGGCGTAGGGGCTCTGGAGCTGCTCTTGAAGGCGGCGGGCGCATCCGCATACACGCCGTCGAGGAAGTTCTGGGCAGAGAATATGACAGCCTCAGAAGGATCGGAATTGGTGATTGACTGTTCGAGGGCAGGGTAGGAGTTGCAATCAAGAAGGTTGTCACTGAGGGATCGGAAGATGACATCGAGGGCAAGCTGGATCATGCCGCGCTGGGACTTGGAGCCAATAATGGTGTGCGACTGTTGATACCAAGGTTAGCTGTCTTTTGTCCCCCCCTATCATTTGTTGTTGCCATCCCGCTGACCTTGCCTGACCCAGTGACGCCCAGCGTCGCAAGCAGAGCGTCAGTCCCGTCTCCACCGTAGGGAGCAAGTACGCCTTCGACGAGGTTTGCGACGCCGGTGCAGTGGAAAATATCAAGTTGGGTTGCATCCTCCTCAAAGACTTGAGTAAATGCGAACTTTTCGATAGCACGCCGTCGATCGTTGGGCGGGTTCAGAGTAATGTGCCTCGGCGCACCGCTGTTCTCGTCGGGCTCTTCTACGGCCAGGAATCTTTCTCCGCTTGTTGACGCGTTATTGATGTGTGGCCGAAGCCGCAGATAGACTTCAAAGAGATTCTGCGGTGGTCTCGACGCAGCCATATCTGACACCTTGCTTTGTCAACGGATCAGGGGTGTTGCCGCAACTTGTCGTTAAAGTGAAGCGCAGGGTGCAGTGCCGAGGGGGACGAAGTGGAGCGGGCTCAGAGTGTGGGCCAGGATTGTTGCAGTTGTGAGCTGGCAAGTGGAAGAATCGAAGCAGAGAAAATCCCAGCCAATGCCTTGCCCTGCGAAGTTGTGTCGCCAGGCGCGGCCAAAAATGTTTACGCTAGGATTATTCCAGCAACAGTTCCCCCGGCAACGGCGAATCAGGTACGAAATCACCAAACTAGCAGGGAGAGTGATGCCAGGATAAGGCCCGATAAGATAAGATCTCCCATTAAAAGCACAAGCCAACGTTGACAGACCCACTAGCCCCTCCATCCTTTGACCAAGCCCCCCACTCTTTTCTTTGAGGACATCTGTGCCCCGCGTTTGCGGAGAGGACCTCTAATCTTAATCAAATTTTCGGGCTGGATTCGGTACATGCAAGCTCATGATGGCGAAGTCTTGTCAGAAATTTTCAAGATTCTTGTTTATCTTGGCTACTTTTCTGTGGTTGTTCACGGCACTGCCAGGAACCATTCGAGCTCCTCGAGACGGGACAAGCTTAGGGCATGTGGTTATATGGTGGCCGGTTTGATGTACGCAACTCCCTTTTCTACGTACCTCCCATTTGGAAAAAATCCAAGGCTCCGCAGCTTCGGCGGAAATGTTTTGTCTTTCCAATTTTTCCCTTTTATCTAGGTGCTCCCGGCGTGGAATTCTTGTGACCGATTTCGGTGTAGACATGGTCATGGTTCATCTTCTATTGTTGAGAACGTGCAGGTGCAAACTCGTTCGCCGTAGCCAATTGGGAAGGTCCAAATTGTCTTCTAAAAAAGCGAGTCATAATCTTCGTCCAATGTCAGGCCTTGCTCTGCTTGTGCTGGAGTCATGGAACCCTTGTGTGACTCTCGCAATTTACCGCGGTGACAGGTTGGGAGCCGCAATATTGTCTCGGTCTGAGCAAACTTGATTCTACGAGCATATCCACGAGAAAGCTGTTTGCCACTAGCGTTGTCCATGTGGCAGGCTTGATTTTTCTTGGGTTTTCGGTAGAAGGCGAACAACGATGACATGTCGGCTTTCTTCTGGGCGTACAATCAATCGGTCGAGAATCTGCAGTGGTCAGCCCGTTTCCCGCCATAAGCGAGCCTGTTTTGTTGATTTTCCTCCACATCTTTCTCAAGAGGCAGAGAGGGGGGAGAGGAAACCCGACTGACATGACGGCAAGACGAGTCATTACCCCGCCTAGGAGCTATAGTTGAAAGACGCTGCCAGCTGGCAGCTGGAACCACGACGACATCAGATGGAGAACTGGAGACCTTCAGCGTGGGATAACACGTCAAGGCAACGAACGCAACGACGATGGTTAGATAGTACACGTTTTGCCCGTTTTGGCGGTGAATACCTTGCCAATACCAGTCAGGCATCTATGTTCGAATCATGCCGACGCTTAAACGACATACAGGTGCAGTAGACAAATGGGCTTGTGGGGATAAAATGGGGAATACCGTCGAGCAAGTTCCAGTCACCATCATCAACGTAACCGGCATCATATGGTGCGATATGCAACCGTGCTTGACGTGCATCATGGCCGGCCAGGTCAAGCAGCCAAGTCAGAGCAGAAACAGAGAAGGGTCTGAAATGCGGGGAAGTGTGCGTAGTGATTGATTGTGTTGAGTCGGAGCCTCAGATCCCTTCTCCCGTCCCCAATCTGGTAGCGAGCAGCAGGAGAGGCTGGATTGGCATGGCGCTCACGGTCAAGGTAACGATGAGAGCACGGTTCCGTAACAGGCGGCACGAAGACAGGACCAGAGCGCGCACGATATTGGTATGGATTAATTGTCTCGGTCGCATGCAAGTGGTGCTGCCCTCCATAGTTCCATCTTATCCCTAGCTCGCGCCCGCGTCTGCTCACCATCATTCATGGAGGAGCAGCCAGGAGGACGACGTCCCGCAGAGGGGAAAGAGCGGTGACGGGGCGGTCACGGCGACAATGCCCGGAGCAGTGAGACCTCTCGACGGGAGACGAAAAGTCTGTAGAGACTACTGCGGTAGAGTACGCAGCAAAGGTCAAGAAAGGTCGCAGTGGAGGACGTGCGTTGTAAGAAAGGTCGACGGGATTGCAGTTGAGACTTGAGACAGCCCCAGCTGCCAGCTGCCAGAGCGCGGGATTTCAGAGGGGAAGTAGTGTGCGCCTTGGCTGGTAGTTGGACACTTGGAACCAGGGGTCTGCTCTGGTCTGTGGAACTCTATTGCGCTAGCCCCACGTTTTCTGGCTCCAGCAGCCAGCTCCAGCCAATCCGAAGTGCTGTAATCCCGGTCCCACTCGTCGAAAAAAGTTTGGTCAAAAGGCAATTGAATCCCGCTGCTCCCCTCACTCGCCTTTCCCTTTCCTTCCTCAACCAAACCACCCCAAACCGCCAGACAACGAAGTCGCACTACCTCTCAGAGACACAGAACAGATTCACCAAAACTTCGTCGATTTTAAAGATGCCGTCGGCCGTCGCTGAGCTCTAAGCGCCCACTGCGGGCGTGTGCTGCACTCGCACGTCCGTAGTCCAGCAGCCTCAGCGAGATATTCAACCCTGCCAACTCCCCCCACTCGACGAAGTTTTCACAAGACTCATCTGTCTCGAGCCCGTCTCCAGTCTGGGACAGGGTTCAATTGCACCTCAACTGCAGTGAGACGGACAGTCCGCCTCTGATATTAATAAGTTCTACCCCTCGGCCACCACTCTCAGGCCACGAAGCGATTTCCACAGTTTACACCGGAGTATTTGGCGGCTTCTATTCCCCAGTCGACCAATTCACTTCACATCTTGATTCACTTATATCCGGGATCAATTCACTTGCCCGCTGTTCTATAAAGGGACTGGGCATTGTATAGCTTCATTGAAAGCGTACTTGATAGACACGCCTTACGCTTGTTGGACTCTGCATCGCTGTTTGCTGCAAGGTTCACCGCCGTTTGAGCCAATCCACTGTGCACCACCCCAAGACCAACCCACCTCCCGTATCCACCCCTGCATAGCCAAGAACCATGTCTCGAAACGTTCGCCAAAAGTTTCCCTCTGCGCCTCGCATCAAGCTCAAGGTCGTCAACAAAAAGCAGCTGCGCAGGCCCTCCATCACCTCGAGCGAGTCGTCCCTCAACCTATCCGACGATGAAGGCTACTCGGGCGTCGAGGACGTCAGCGAATCTGACAATGAGCTCGACGAGGATGATGTGGTTGCGGCCGAGGAGGAGCACTTGATCACCAATATGGCGCGAAATCGCCTGTTGAAAACCCCTCGGCCGCTCGACGAAGAGAATGACGCAGATGAAGAAGACGAAGACGAGGAGGACGAGCCCGAAGAAGAGGAAGCCATTGAGGACGAGGAGGCCAATGATGACGAAGACGACGATGATGACAGCGTTAGTTGGCAGGGCCTGTCTCCGGCACAGGAGTTTGAGGAGGCCATGTTGCCTGAAGCCGAACTGTTGGAGCAAGACATCACCCCAGTGAAGCGCCATGTTCGGTTCGCCGGCATCGACAGCGACAGCGACAATACAGAATCCGACCTGTCTGAATCCGATGATGGCAAGCAATTCTTTCCCGACATCTTTGTTGATCAAAACGCTCTTGATCCCCAATTTCGCCGCGAGATCGAAAACGACGATGGCTCGGACACTGATGGTTCGTACTGGGACTTCAACGGCTCCACCCAGGACGTATTCGTCGAGACATCAGATGTCGAATTTGACAACGGAGATTTCGACATTACCCCGATGCCGACACCGAGGGTCAGCCCTCCAGCAAATGTTGTGTCTGGCCACTTGTTGACAACCTTTGCTACCGAATCCCCGGAGCTTGACGGTTATGAGAGTGAGTTATTGGCTGGCTATTGGAAATGGAAGTCGGGCACTGACATTTGGACTTTTTTTGCTTTTTTCTAGCCGATGGTGATACAACAGAAGAGGATATCCCAGAGCCGATTGTGCGTAAGAAGCAGGTTCGGCGCCCAGTGTCTGTTGAAACCTCGGACTCGGAAACACCGAGACCCAACCGCCACATACGTGGAAAGCCTCGTCTTGCGCGTTTCGATTTGGATGGTGATAGCGACAAGCCAGTCGGCGTGATTAATCCCAAAACAGGCAAGATGATGATCTTTACTCGTCAGAAGGCTGATCAGCTGGACTTGGCTCCAGAGTCGTATGACCTGAACTTTGCTCAGGCAGACTTGTCGGCTTGCTCTCCCTTGATGGCTAACTCGGCCTTCATCATGTTTGGTGCCATGGGCGGCAATCCTTTGGGTGACTATTTCGGCACACAGCCTTTTGGACCCACCGAGGCCTTTTTTCCTTGTTCTGATGCATTCACTGGCGAGGAAACGGATGAATCTGAGTACTACCCAACCCTGGAAGACGAGGGCGAGGATGCCCTCAGGCTTGAGGACTTTATTGAGTTTAGGGACAACGGGTCGGACCCGGAAAACGAAGACGAAGACGAGAACGCCCAAGACTGGAACACCGATCCCAATTCGAGCCCCACACGGCCCAAGACCTCGGCCAGTTATTCGACCACAACCACGGACTACTACGTCGAGGACGCGCACCCTTTGCTTACCCACTTCGAGATGAATTCCAACGCCGTTGGCGCCTTCCGTCGTAACCAGGCAAATCAGCAGCTCATCAACAGTGAGGTCGCGACCCAGGAGTCCCTCGCTTTCTCTGGACCATACCACATTGGAACCCTCCGAGGCATCAAGACCGGCAGCATGGAGACGGTGACAACCCCCATTACGCCGGTGCGCAGACAAAAGAGAAACAGCATGGTAGGCCTTGATGGACCTCTTGATTATTCCCCAGGATCCCCGCTCAACCATGTATCACAGAAGAGAAAGGCCCCCAATAACCTCACGGACGACAACCTTCACAAGCGCCACCGGAGCATTTCGGACATGGAAGTTTTGCAGCTGTAACGGATCTCACCGGGATCTCCTTTTCTTATTTGTCGGTCACAGCAACAACAGTAGCACGACGACGGGCAAACCTTGATCACTCGACACCAGCGAACCGGACGCTTCGGAGTGGAAGATGAGAGACATGAACAGAGGGAAGACATTTACGTCGAAGGACGGCATGGAGGAAGCGGGTCCGGTGATTTTTGGAAGATACGCCGGACACTTCAGCCATCCCTGGCCTCACCTACAAAGTCGTGATGATCATGACATGTGATACAGCGATGCTTTCTTTACTTCCTTTTCCTTTTCTATTTTTACATGCTATGACAAGCGAATATTTTCGTTGCACTTTCTTCTCATAGAATGGCTCTGTGGGTTTATGTGACCTCTGTTTTAGCTGTGTTTTTTACACATGCCTGTGCTTCTACTCAATGGGTTGTTATTTCTGGGGTTTCGACGGGGGGGGAAGTATCGGCTTCTATGATTTGGGTTGCTCATGTCTGACCTTCTCCCGTGTCGTTTTATTTTGACCTTGTTTCTACTGTTACTTCGGAAACGGCTGGCTGGGGAACGATGGTTTGCAAAAAGGAAAAGAGAAGCGGGCTTCACATGTCCGGGGTCTGGGATTGCAAAAATAAAAGGGTGGGGAGGGGTTTCCTGATCTCAGGTGGAAATCTGGGGGTAGACAAACACCTACACACACTGTACACCACCAATAAAGGTAGACAAAGATGGTGCGGGTAAAATCTGGGATGGATCACATCACTGGCTTGTAGATCTAGATGACTGAATGATTTGGGTCACGATACTTTTACTGCGATGAATCGCAAAAGTTGACTCGACATTACATTTCTAATACTTTTGAGATACTTTGAATTCGTGCGTATACCTTGTTTCCCAGTGAATCCATAGGAAACCCGGGCATTGTATCGCTGAGAAAACACTAGGACGAAGCTTTGTAGACCGGAGCCACATAAACACCTCCTGCCATAATAAGAGATAAAAGTAAAGGAAAGTGATATTAAGGCTAGCAAGCTACCAATGACCCAGAGCGTGGCTACCATGTATTACCAAAATCACCGAGTACCTATGACCAACACCGTTGTCGCTTTTTCCTGGCCCACCCCCCCTCCCCCCTTTCCATCGACAACCAGAAAATAAACACCACCATATTCCCAAACAAGACAGATTCTTCGATCTAAAAGTCCATGCAAACAGTGACAGCCATATCTCAACAGCGACCCTTCCGTGGCCTGCTTTAGATATCGGCTAAAGCAATATATTGATTCTTAGCGCCGCCGTTCTGTTGATATGCGCGTCGAAAGATGATCAATAAAATAAAACATAAAGTGACCAACTATCAGGCAGCAATGACCATGGCAGCAGCCACCACCGCAATCATCAAGTCATTTCTCAGGATCATTGGCATGGCAGCGGCACTGACTGTGGCCTCTGAACTGTAGGTGCTGGCGGTCTCTGTCGAAGTCTCGGTTGGGGTCGAGGTGTCGGTCACAACATTGTCAGTAGTAGCAGTGCTGCTTGGGTTAGGGGGGACAAAGGGCGTGACGGACGACTCGATTGAGGGAGTCTCGTCAGCGTCGTCAGGTTCACTAGCTGATGTGGTGGAAGTGGACCAGCTAGCTGAAGTGGAAGGGCTAGGAACGTTGTAGGTGGATCCATTGCCAACAACAGTGGCGGTAAGGGTGGAGGTTCCGCTGGTGATGGTGGATGTCACTGTCAATGTATCAGTGGTCTCGAGTGTCGACAAGGCGGTACCGATGATGATGCCGCCGCCATCTGCACCGGTCGTAGTCGCTACGGGCTCAGCGCAAGTGGGAGTCTCGTTGAGAGTGAAAGTGAGGGTAGCTAGCTGGGTCTGGGTGACAGTTGTGGTCAAGTCTGCCTCGTTGTGGTTGCGAGGTTGGATTTTGTTATTTGCCTCGGCACAAGCAACCGCTTGGTCACCTGCTGCGGTAAGACCGCTCAACAGGGCGCCGACCACAAGGAAAAGATTCTTGGGAATCATGCTGTCTATTACTCGGGAGACCTTGAGTTGCTGATACACTGTCCTAGAAACAGATTCTGTTAGACTGTATGTTGATTCAAAGAAGAGGAAAGTCCAAGGAGATGTTTATGATGCAGACTGGCAGTGGATGATTGCAGGAAAACAAGGTCAGGTGATGGCTGTAATACCAGAAGACAAACGGCAGGCGTTTATGATGCCAGGAAAAGGAGGCACGCAGTTGGAGGATGACCAAAGCAGAAACGAATAACTCACCTAACGTTAAAAAGCGATGGGGATGATGCTTGCTATCTTTGTCGCGAAAAGTGAAGCGGGATTTGCGCGATAACAAAACCTGCGGGGCGAGGTAAAGTCGAGGGGGAGAGTTGTGGGAAGTGACAGGAAAGTCGAGAGCGGGGAGGGGGGGGGGGGAGGGCAAACCACGTAAATATTGCCAAAGTTTGGGAAGAGAGAGTGAGTTGCACAACTGGGCTTTGGCTCTGTGATTGCACCGGGCCAGAAATGCAAGGCAAGAAGTGATTAAGGGAGTCCGGGAAATACCAACAGTAAAAATGAACCCGTGAGGTGGTGTAAGCTGCTGGGGAGATTAAGGGCACTGCAAACGTTAGGACGGTCAGAGTCCAAATTTGATCTCATGATTGATCCGGTTACCTATCAAGGCAGTTCATATGGTGGGACACTTTTAGCCAGGACTCAGGGACATGAATGCTCTTGCCTCTGGGCCAGGCTAGGTTTCTTCCTCTACAAGATTCACCCCAAGGCAGTCATGACCTGGGGAGTTAGGCTGCAGGTCTGCAGGTCTGACACTCAAACAGCAAATGCAGGCAGTGACCCTCGCAGACCACCAGGTGGCAAACTTGGAGAGCGAAAAAAAAAATTGAAAAAGAAGCGAGCGGTCATGGCGGCAACGGGAGGACAATCATGGCGACATGTTCACCCATCACCCGGGAGTTTGCTTCCCGCGTAACACGGAGTCTCGTATGCGGCCATCCCTTTATCTCTTGCTCGACTGCGTACAACGGCAGACTGTGATCTGTGAGAGCCTGGGAGCCGTCGAAAGGTTAAACAATCCCGTTGTTCTTGATTATTTAATCTCACCAACACTGATAGTGGGGACATGGGGACTTCGATGCAGATTGTGTACCTGACGACGTTGAGTACCCTCTGGAGGTGGGATCTACAAGATCGCTCGCCTTTTGGCGAAATTTGTTGATAAATGGGCACCTGAAAGTGCAAATACTGTAGTGTGAACATCGAAAAGATGTGGATGGACACCATGTCAGAAAAAATTATTGATGACAAGAACTGGTGGTTCCGCCAGAATCTCTCCCACTTTATCTTTCCCAGGCATAACCTTTCTCTGTAAATAATGCATATAAGTTTCTCATCTGGCCTTCGCTCGCCCCTTCTCTTCTCGATGACAGTGACGTGGAATAGTTGCGAGCTTAGGAAAATGGGATGACCGCCAATCTTGTTGGAGGCAAGAGCGCCGTGTCCATCACTCATCACCATGACCTCCGGCTTCATGATCTCACATCTGAATGCCTACCTTCACACATAAACATCATATCTTCAAGGACACGCCACCATGAATATTCCTCGAGTTACCGATGAAGAGAGCCAAAAGGATGCAAGCTCATCATTCACACGGCGTGCCATTTTGGCGGGTCTTATTATGGCCTTCTCATCAATCTTTCCAATACGTACTACGGCCTGTGAATCGGTGCCACCAGCCAGATGTCTATGGTGTCGGCGCTTCTCGGGTTTGTCGGCTTCCAGTTCCTACAGAGATATCTTCACATTTCGCTTTCTCCCTCGGAACACGTTCTGCCCCTCGGTGTCTCAAACGGCCACAGGATGCATGCCTGTCACAGCTGGCTTCATCAACGTCATCCCTGCGCTGGAATTTCTCATCAGCTTGGAAGAAAATGAACCGCTACGACAAAACACCACCAATCTAATCTTCTGGTCTATCGGTCTTTGTTTCTTCGGTCTCATTTTTGCTGCCGTTTTTCGCGAACATTTCGTCGTCCGGGAAAAGTTGCCGTGGCCTGGGGCAAGAGGTACTGCCAATCTCATCAATACGCTTCACCACCGAAATCAAAAACCAGACACAGGCGAATCGAGCGCGAAGAATGATGGTAATGGGCTAGGTGAAGACGAGGAAACGGATCAGAGTAATACGGCCAGGGATGAGCAAGCTCTTCTCACGCCCCAACCAACTGTTGATGGGTTCCGGTGGGAGCGTGGTATGCAAAGCCTACTCCGAGGATCTCTCCTTTCTTGGGGCCTTTGAATGATCATCTACTTTGTCCCAGCCTTGCCTGGGCTCCCAGTGTTTGGGTACACTGCATCAAAGAAGTGGTTGTAGTCTATCGATCTCTCCCCTGGGTTCTTTGGGCAGGACATGACGTCCGGCCCTGCAGTTCCGTTGCACACGATGACGGGCACTGTCGTTGACTGGGTAATTCTGTCACTGTACGTAAAGAAATGAGGTTGGGCACCGGGCGGTCTTGACGACTGAGGCAATGGGATGGATCATCTGGGTCAGTCTGGCTTCACTACTTGTTGACGCATCTGTCAAGCTAGGGTGGTTTATTTGGCGTGAGTTTGTCTTCTTGAGCGACGATACAGCAAGTGCGGATGGAGAAGATTACGATGAGACAAATACCGACCATCATTGCTCGTCATCGCTGGCTGGCAGAAGACGACTGGTCTCCTATTTCTTGGCGTCGGTGCTTATATGTATTGTGGGTATACATGTTACCTTCGAGTCCGTGATCCCCTGATACTACACTATTTTAGCTCTCACTCTGGCCCTCCCTATGGCAGCGGTCGGGATCAGGTCTTTCGCAGAAACCGACCATAATCCCGAGTGTGCTTTAGGTACGTTCTCTTTGATGGGCGTGTCTTGGTGAAGTGGCTTACATCTGGGTAGTATCACAGCTCGCATTCGGAACACTCTTATCCTCCTCGAACCCTATTTGGGGTTCCCGTCGCATTTCTTGTTGTGAATACGGCACAGCTGGCAATGAACTAGGGTCTTCCAGAAGGTGTCGCCCCATTTGCGATAGCTGTGGCGGTTTTCTCTACCATGGGCACCGCTGTCAAGATACGCGGATCAGTGGTGGCACGAATTTGTTCCCACGGGTGTGTCCTTTGCAATTGGTTAGTTCTTGAAATACCTATTTTCGCGCAGAATCAGAAGATGGAGACTAACTGGGGTATCTTGAAAGGAATCTACAACACGCCATCCCTCACCATCACCCGTATCATGGGTGGTTTGTTCTATTGGACATATGCAAATTCCAGCATGAAAAGGAAATGGAGAACAATGACATTTTAGTCTTTGCCAGTGGGCTTGTTCTGGGTTAGTCTGTCGCGTGTCTGACTGGTCTTGTTTCTACAGTGATGTTTGACAGGTCGGATCAACATTAAAGTCGACAACAGTACCAAAAGAAGACGTCACCTGTTGTTTCTTCCTCCTGTATTTTTTAAACGAAAATAGTTTATTGTGGTAAACTTTATGGTGTGAGCCTCCGTTCGAGTTTGTTTACATGTGCTATGCTGTTATCAAGGGGATGTCAGGGGTTCAGGGGTTCAGGGGTTTTTGGCATGGACGCGCCAAGCCTCATCACATGTTGAGCTGGGCCGCTAGTGCATCAATTGGAGAACAGATGGAGCTTCTCCCACCGATCAAGGGCAACAGACACGAGATTATTGGGGTTCTTCGGTTGCACGATATTATCTCTGCTCATATCTGATGGATGTGTCCATCCACCTGTGCCATGTTACACGATTCGCGATGGAACAGGAGTGGTGCCATTGGGGTTGCAAGCTGCATGCATTATAATATGTTAAACAATCATCTAAGGTACCTTCAATATTTGCGCGGAGAAAAGTTGATGTAATGAGAGAGCTTCTTACATAAAGTGCCATGTTGACCTGCCGAAGTTGGGTAGCATGGTGTGGCTGAGGTCATGGAGCTGGTACATGAGTAGACGACCAGTTGTCAACATAGGATGATTTGGCGGCGGGGTGGTTCATCATGTATGTCACTTGCCAAAAGCCACCACAACGTATCCGAGTACCTGGTACTTTTTACGAGCACAGAAAAGACGATGTGCAATGCTCAAAAATATCGTGTGGAACCTTGCTTAACTGCTGTGCTTTTTAGAGTGGGAAACCACACGGGTAAGGCCAGCCGTTGTTCCAGAGATATCTCACTGTAATTGTATCAAAAAACAGCATCCTCACCATTTCCTAGAATTTGAGTGACCGTCTTGGTTACGGAACCCGCGTGACACTTCTGTTCCCAGACACTTCACAGCAAACGGGTCATTGAGACCTACTATAGAATGCTTCATCTTCCCATGAATCCGGGGCGTACTCCGTGCAAGAGGCCGTCATGTAAAATATATTGTAGACAAAAGCGCTGGCTGGGAGAAACAAATCGTGCAATTGTGTTGAAGTGAGCCTTTCTGAAGCTTTTGCGCCATCGCATCATCGAAGGTTCAAGGACCCCACTGAAACGTCACTGTCTGTGTGAGAGCCAATCGCCTGGTCTGTGCAGCATGGGGAAATTCGGCTTCTAGTGGCGCCTCTTCAGCAGTGACACACGGTTATCCCCGTTTCGATGGGGTTTGCTGAAGTTGAAGATGTCGCACAGCTACTTCCTCTGATTCTCTGCCATTGAAGAAGGAAGCAAGTTGTAGTTAGACCGACAGATAGTAACCCCTGGTTGTCCGTTTTCCAACAATTGCCTGTATGGATACTTCACTCACAAACAAGAAACAGCGGCTGGGCCGAGCTGCCAGGCATTCAAGGGGCGAATTGGGACTGCAGCGCTGAGGGCTACAGCGGGTGAAGAAGGGAGGCCACTCCAAAATCGCCGGCTTGGCGGGCGCGGTGGACAGATTAATCGAGTACACATTTGAGAAAGCTGATGTTTAGCAACCTCATGTATCATCTGTTTTGAGATACTACCTATACATGGACCGTTGAATAGTCCGTGAACATGGAATAGCATCACGTAGGTATGAAGAACAAGTTGAATGTGACGGGTGTCAAGCATCCGGGTGGTGGGATCTTTAGCAGTCTCCATTTTTTTGTCCACGGGCGGGCCTTGCGGCTGGCCACCTCTCCCGCAACCTCCCATCCTGACCCCGACATTGCACATTGCCTCTCTTTCGCCCGTCGGTCAATTCACCGCGTGGGAAGCTTTCGTTTTCTGCTTTTCTTTGCGCGCGCATCCCGCCATCTCCTTTCTGTACATAGGTGCGCACCGACCCTTCCCACCCACCGCACAACCAGGGCACTAGTGATCCGCCATCCGAGCTCGCGACACGAAAGAGTGGAAGGGCACGACCATCACCTCCCTCTTATTATTGTTTGCCTGAAAGTCTACTCAGGAGCGCGGCTGACGATACCTTACTGCAACTCCCTGTCGCAAATTGATACCACCAAACAGACGGCCGCAATCAATTCCACCGTCTCACTATCACCAACACTTGTCCGTCATTTCTGGAAGTAATTGAAGAACACCAGGAGGCGGTCTGTCTATCTCTCAGCTGGGATCCGTCGCATCAGGACAACAGTCTTTGCCTTGCTAGCGATAATCACCGCCATCTACTTCTCTGTTGATCTTGATTTTGTTTTGGTAATTTGAGGCCATCAACATCATGGCCGACGTCAAGCCAGACACGAACAGCACACCGCCGCCACCGCTGAGTGAAGACATAGTGATCTCTCCGCAACAAGAGCAGCAGCCGCAGAAGCAACAGGAACCAGAACAAACGATAGAGGCCGTGCCCTCAAAGATAGCAAAAAGCGCTGAGCCAGCAGCATCCTCCACCGATGCGACGTCAAGTTCACCGGTCGAGCTGACGCTGAAAGGAAAAGACAAGGACGAGGAAGCCCCGCCTCCACCTCCGCCAGCCCTCGACAAGACAGTTCTAACCGCCACGCCAGTAAGAGATGACGAATCCCTCTCAATAGAGCCCACAACCGCCCTACCTCCCCCAGCCATAACCGATTCTGTCTCGCCGTCTTCCCCGGTCTGCACCATCACGCTACTCCTCCCCACCGGAGCGCGACACCCTTACAAGATCGACGAAAAGTACCTGTCGAAGCGAGGTGTCGATATTCCCGAATATCTCGAGGATGGAGGAGTCAAAGATCCGTTCAGCATATCAGTGTACAAACTCAAGGAGCTGATCTTGAGGGAGTGGAGAGACGAGTGGGAGAGCAAGCCGGCGAGTCCGAGCAGTATCAGGTTGATTCATTTTGGGAAGTTGTTGGACGATAAGGAGCCGTTAAAGAGTATGTCTTCCCTTTGCGAGGGCTCGAAATCTCTACGTTGAGACGCCTTATTACTAACACGGCGATTTACAGAATACCAACTGAGCAAAGATGCCCCTAATGTTGTGCACATGTCTGTACGTCCGGCAGAAATGATGGAGGAAGATGAAGGGGCTAAAGGCGGGAAGGCCAGCTCCCGGGAGGGCAGGACTAGAGAGGGCGGGGGCGGTTGCTGTGTCATTTTATAAAGGCTACCCCGATCTTGTTTTTTTCATTTCACTCGTCGGCATCAACCCGACTGATTTGCATTTATTTTGGCATGGAGCTTGGCTGGCTTGGGCTGGTTGGTTTTAAAGGTGAAGTCCTTTTTTGTGTATGCTTTTCACAGGGTCTTTTTCATAAATCGTGGGAATCTGGTTGGGTGGAGTGGCGTTGAATCAGCGTGTACATTCCGATTTTTATACATAGTCGTCGGTCCCTTAGGTAGGAATGGTATCTGTATTTGAGCTTTGTGTTAGACATTGTCAGTGCGAAACATCAAGAACCACATAACACGTACGACTCTCCTGAGCGCATTGTACAAGCTTGCAAATGCTCCCACGGGCCTGAAGAAGGCCTCCAAAGCTAGTCCCAAAGAACACTACACCCTTGAAGATGGTTGGTGGTTGAAAGGGTCTGATAAGCCCTCTTACATAGATATTCAACATGCGTGGTACAGTGTTGTCAAGGACATGACACCAGTTTCCAGCTACCCGGGCTTGTTAAGCG
Organism: Triangularia setosa; assembly: GCA_033296915.1. NCBI lineage: Eukaryota > Fungi > Ascomycota > Sordariomycetes > Sordariales > Podosporaceae > Triangularia > Triangularia setosa. Next base: position 210,893 of record MU866093.1, on the reverse strand, counting down.
CAAGCAAATCATAATAGCCTTAAGTGTCTACGATCAGGGGGCTGACCCTTTGACGGTATGCCAAACCAAAAGGTCAGATGCGGATGTTTGGTCTCACGGTAGTTTATTCATGCCAGTTGGTGCGTAACGCCTCTCCTTCCCGATTTATCTCTCCCCACGCGCTTGCCATCTATCTCCTTCATTCCTTGACAATATCTCAATTCACATCTTAACCTTGCGCTCAATCTCTTCATGTACACTGATGTTCGCTCCGTTTTCCTCCCCGGTAAATACATCCTCCCATTCGATGATGCCATCCCGCCCAGTCAAGATCTCCTCGTGAATGCTAGGTGTGCTGCCACCACCCAGACACAGAGGCTTCCAGGTTCCTTCACGGGTGATCTTGAGCTCCATCCCTCTGCGGACTGGCTCGGCAATGCCATATGTGCGGCGGAGTGTCTCCATCTTGAGCTGCTCGCGGGTGGCCTCCCACTGTTTTAGACGGGCCTCGAGAGGGTGCGCGGAGATGGCTTGGGTCGCCGGGGTTGTGAGGGGATTGGCGCCGACACCAGCGCGGAGTGTGTCATGGAGGCCGGGTGCTGAGGGGGCGACGTGAGCGCGGGAGGGTTGATGGGTGAAGGAGGAGGAGGGGTTGGCCTCAGGGACGATGCGGAGAGACTGGATAGGAGCACAAGTTAGCGGGTGGATGGCGGTGGAGGGGTTGGCTGCGACCTACCATTTTGATGGATTTCTTCGGGTTTTTCTCAGATCTTTTGATTATTTTCGAAGATTAAAGAGCGTCTAGTTCTTTCACTGGCTTTGGGGGGTAATCGCGGCTAGTCTCGCGGTCAAAGTTGTGGTGTTGTCGAGGGTGTCGTTGGAGGAAGCTCAGAGCTGGCAGCTACAATTGTCAAGGCGCCAACAGCCTCGCGTCGCTGCTTGCCTGCCACCGTACCGTCAGATGGAAAAGTGGGTCAATTCTTGAAGCCAAGGTTATGTAATCCACCCCCCCCCCCCTTTCACTCATCCACTCCCCCAGATTGCTGGGACCCTTGTCCGTGCCCACTCGCTGCGAACAGGGGCATTGATGGTGGCGGCATCTCTCACGGACGATGTCGGAGGTGTTCACTTCAATCTTTCACGTTTCATTTTCATTTTCTTTCTCTGTGCCATAGAAGGGAAACCAAAAACATGCGCATACCTCCCCCACCCTTCGCCAAACGGCTCACCAGCCCACCCGTCATCAACATCAAATCAGGAGCTACGTTTTTCCGCCGACATCCCTCCTCTCTGCCTCCACCAAGTCAACATTCTCACCAGCAGCCACCCCAGAATGACAACCCACCACTCTTCAAGGGTGTTTCCTTACAAATACCCTCACATCTCCCGCAATCACCTCAGCAAAATGAATCCAGCTGGGTAGTCGTCGGCCCATCCCGCTCCGGCAAAACCACCTTCCTCCAGATGCTCCGCGGAGAGCTTCATTGCTCCCCAATTTCAGCAAGAACATGGCCTTGGCTAACTCAACACAACTTGACCCCTCAAACGGCGATCAAATACGTTGGGTTCAATGGCAAGGGAATATCAAAGGTCACCACTTCGGCTTACCTGTCGGCGAGATATGAGAGTCTGAGAGAAGACACGGACTTTTCGCTGAAGGAGTATCTGCTGGGCCAGACACAGTTCAATCTGGGCCACATTCCAGGAGAGCACGTCATCAGTCAAGATCTTTTCGACAAAGTGGTCAAGGACCTGAGGTTGACCGAGCTGTTGGATACCCCTGTGGCGTTTCTGTCAAATGGGCAGTCCAGGCGAGCGGCCATTGCCAAGGCTTTGATGGCAGAGCCGGAGGTGCTGTTGCTGGATGAGCCATTTGTGGGGCTAGACCCTGGGGCATCTAGGGGACTGAGTGTAATGTTGAAAGCATTGGCGGAGAAAGCGAGTCCGAGGGTGGTGATTAGCTGTCGGCCGCAAGACCCGTTGCCGAGCTGGATACAAAAGGTCGTATACTTGGAGGGAAGGGGGGAGGGGGCTGTTGCTGGTCAGCTAGGAGTTGAGGACGTCCAGGATGGATTCGTGAAGAAGACGAGCAGGAGAAAGCAGGTGGATATCATCAGTGACGCCAATGAGGGCGCGCTGGGAGAGCCCTTGGTAGAGATGAACGGGTGCAAGGTGCGCTATGGGAACAAAATTGCGCTTGGAAACTGGGAAAATGGCCTGCATTGGACTGTGAGGAGAGGTCAAAGATGGGGTATTTTCGGGCCCAATGGGTCGGGCAAGACGACAATTGTAGCGCTGCTTTGCTCTGACCATCCCCAAACTTACTCGCTTCCCATAAAACTGTTTGGGCGCAATCGGATGCCAGAGCCGGGGTCTGGTGAGCGGCCTCTGACTTTTTGGGACATCCAGTCTCGCATTGGGCACTCAAGCCCTGAGATTCATAAGCACATGCCGCGCAGTTTGAACGTCCGACAGGTGCTGGAGAGCGCATGGGCAGATACTTTCAAGGGCGTTCCCAAGTTGGATGAGGACGCCAGACAGAAAGTGGAAGCAACACTGAAGTGGTTTGCGAAAGAGCTAAATCCCAGACATTCCAAGGACAAAGATGGCCTCAGTGATGATGTCGCCTGGGCCCAGGATTATCTATTTGGCGGACTGTCCTTCAGCGCGCAACGAGTGTTGCTGTTCCTCCGCGCCATTATCAAGCATCCGGACATTGTGGTCCTGGACGAAGCGTTTAGTGGTATGGATGAGTATGTCAGGGACAAGTGCATGCTCTTCTTGGCTTGTGGAGAGGAAAAGATGTATGCCGCTGACAGAACTGTTGTGGAGCATCCTGTGCCGGAGAATATCAAAGTGACGGGACTGGGTGAGGACCAGGCACTGATCTGCATCAGCCATGTCAAGGAGGAGGTTCCAGATTGCGTCAAGGAGTGGTTATGTCTTCCAGAGCCAAATTTGGGGCACCCAGCTCGCCTTGGGAAACTAGAGAGGCCCTTGAGGACGGACGAAGAGACCTGGATGCACGGCATTTGGGGCCTGAAATAATAACTAAACATTGTATGCTCCCACGCAGATGCAGCACCCCTGATCAAACCTATATCCGGCCGCCAATCCTAATTCTTCATACTCCAAAGTTCGGACACTGTATCTGGCCAAAACTGATGTTCGACGGGTAAACCTACCCGGACTTTTGGGTTGAGCGGCTTATGTTTGTATCATCTGGCCCATCTTGCCTCGACTCCCCGATTCAGGCCAACAGACAATGCGCTTGTCCCGAAGGATCATTGCAGTAGTACAACAGCACAAATAGATGAGATAATATGCCTAAAGGGTAACATTCGAACCCAACTCTAGGCCCGATGATACCAACCCACCAGAGATGGACCATTCACGTGGTGTCATGATTTCTTCGGTTCCAAACCAGGATCCGCTGCGTCCGGAAATCTGGAGCTGCAGTGCTACCCTCAAGCTGACTGTTTTTTAGCCGTCTCTGGGAATTGAATGCCAAGGACCGAACGTGATGACGGATGACGGGGGCCACAACTGGTACCTCTCAGCTCCTCCGTGTGGCCTTTCAGAGTCTTCTCTCGTCTTATCTCGCTTTCAAGCACAGCAGTCGCAGGATTCTGTGCCATTTCTGATCAGCAACCCGTGCAATATCGATCCGAGAGAAAGTGACAAGTCATGAGATTGGGAAGGCTATCAAGACAAAATTTGAAGAAATATGGAGGATTTCTCTCACCTCTGGGAGCGTCACATTACCGCATTGAGGGACAATTTCTCGGCAGATAACAGTGTACGGGCGCTGACGTCCGGGTCACCAAATCTCCAAGGCGATGATGGGGGAAAAGATTACGACGCTCGACAGTCTGGGCATGTATGGGACGACAAGATCAACTCGGTAGTAGATGCTCTAGATGAGTTGTCTTTGTGCGTCTTCTCTCCTTGTTTCTTCCCGCTTTTTTTGTTATCTTTTGCATTGCTGACAGGCACCTACTCCCAGACAATCACCTACTGGCAAAACTAACACTACCACTACACAAAGTCCACGGACACCTTGGTTTCCGGATGGGGACGCCTACACCGAGACAGGGCCTCTGAGGTCAAGTAATATTCAAGCTCTCCCTGTTCTTCCATGGCCGACGGATCCGCCCACTCCGTCTCCATCAATATGGCCACCTCAACAAACCCAGAAAGCGCACCAGGAGCAGTTGCTATACCAACAGTATACCACCCGTCATCTTCCCTTGTCCCCATCTACCTTGTCGAGCCGAACAGCAGTCCCAGGCTCAACAACACTAACACCGGCGACAACCCTTCACTCCCCACTCCCCTTCATTCAATCACCGCCGCCTTCATCTGTGTCGGTCCTCTGTCTTGCTTGGGCACCGCCACAGGCTCGTCCAGGATCTGATGGCCAGCTATTCAGCCCTAGCCTGCCAACTGACATTGAGGCTGTGCGGTCTTGTTTCAAGAGAAGAGGTTGGAAGGTGCAGTGTCGGCTAGTTCCCAGCGATTACAGCACATCAGCGGTAGAGACGGTGATTGATAAGTTTCTCGCCCAGAGCCAGAATCAGACAGCTCAAAATGAAAAGAGGGATAGAGCCCGGAGCGGCGCTGGGGCACGAGGTGAGGAGCTGTTGATAGTTTATTATCACGGGTTTGGGGCTACGGAGGAAGATGGGAGGCTGAGGTTTAGCAGGTATTACCCCTTTTCACCCTTACCCCTTTACCACATTGCCACATTGCCGCATTTCCACCTTACCACATCACCCCTTTACCACATTACCCATTTTCACCTTTGCACCTTTTCGCTTTTAGCTCTTCATCTTTTTCCCTTTGTTTTTTTAGACACCATACTGACCCGGAGTATCTAGCGACGAAGGAAGTCACTTTTATTGGGATGATGTGTGTGACCCAATCATGCAACATCCAGGGGATGTCCTCCTCATATTTGACTGCACAGCCCCTTTTCCGCTCTCACCTGGCGAAAGTAATAAACCACATCAAATGTATACCAGGAATGAAGCTGAGGCACCTCAAGAAATAAGGCTATCTATGGGTCCTGGTATGATCTCTAGAAAGGGAACGAAGCAAGTACTGGGTGTCTGTGTCCCTTATTCGTTGGCCTCGGGGAGCTCGAGCTTCAGAGCAAAGCCATTATACAATTCGTCAAAGCTGTCAAAAGAGAAGCGAAGACCGGAGATGGCCGAGAAGCCTCGTGCGCGGCCAAGGTCGCTTTTACTGCCTGGGTTTGATGCAGACGATCTGGAACCTTCAGATCCGGTTGACCCTCAAAGTGGCCGAGAAGTATCACAGCCAAAGTCCGAACCATCGAACCCCCGGTGGAAGCTCGACGACACCATGACAGAATCGCTCTGCGAAATTCTAGAGAGTGATCGGAATAGAGTCGAGACAGAGATGAGGACAAAAGAAATACTCTCTGTGCAGCGGCTATGCAGTCTTATCAGGGAAGATATACGACAAACATCAAGTATGTCATGGATGATAAGATCAGATCAGAAAGAAGTGGCAAGGCAAGTGGAAAGAGGCCTGGCAGGAAGGGTATTTGTTACCCAGCTTGGTGGGGGACAAATACAGGACATTTACCTGCCTTGTCTTGGGGCCTGAATCTTAAGGAAGGAGCGTAGCAGCAAGTCGCAACTGCCCTGGGCCGTATCCATTAGAAAGGAAAGAGCTGCTGGTGGACGTGGACGGGTGATGCAGATTTGACAGGCCCGCGCAAGCACCTCGAGCTGTTTTGATCTTTCCAAACCCAACCGAGCACTCGAGCACTCGACCACCACAACCTCGTTGGAGCCGCATCTCATCCTCGCGTCCGCCTTAACCCACGACGGTGGGTAGGCATCCACCAAACCGCTGGTTTCATCTTTTCCTTGCTTCGTTCTCAATCAAAGTCTTTCTTATCTTCGGTTCGATGTTTTGACATCTCCACGGGTATTGTTTCCGGATTATCACACCTGCACAGGCCAGTTCATGTGGTCGATAAAACGGCGGCTCTTTGACAGCGAACTGATCAGCATCATCGGCGGGGCCCCACGCGCCGAGCCCCGCTTTTCAAGGCACAGTTCCACTAAATCGGCCCTGTCATTGGCCTGCGCACCCGCTACAGCACGACACACGAACCCCGGCAAAGTGGAGTTGCCCTAGCAACAGCGGGGAAGCAAGGGAGCCAAACATTGCGACCCAACGAAGCGCACCCTCGATTCGCAGAATTCCATGTATTGAGCCGGCAGCCCCATTCAAAGCTCCTCTTTGCGCTTTGTTCAACATCGTGCCCATTTCCCAATTTGCCTTTGCTCCACGCTGCACGCCATCAAACGGCTTCTTCTCGACCACCCCGTGGTAAGTTTGCGCCGACTCGCCTTTGACCTGTCCGGTAGCTAACAACATTCCCAGCGATCAATATTTTACTCTTCAACACAACAACTCTGGGTTTGTCTCCAGTGTGCCGCGTGTCTGTGAGACACATTCCTCGGCTGCGCGCCACAACGCCCCACCTTGAGATTCCTGAAGAGAGGAAGCGCAATGGACAACAGGCTCGGCAGACCCAACTCCCCGCCAGGCGGACGCGCACCGCCCGAATATATGCTACCTGCCTACGATGATGTGAACCACGACTCGAGTGCCACTGGCATGGGCTCTACGCATGGCCACGGCTCTGGCGTTAGGCTGTTGACGGATATGGAGGACCCTAATAACTATCAGGATGACAGGCATGAGAGGCCGTATGTGTTACCACCCGTTTCTATCCCCCCCCCTCTTTTCTTGCCCTCAAGAATACCGGACAACTTTTGTGTGGATGTCGAAGCTCTCAAGGAACAAGACGACATTTTCAACGGGACTGCGCCGCTAGGTGTCGCTGTTATCAAGTCCCCGGGCAGGCGGCTCGCGTCCGTCTCAGAAGACAAGATCAAAGTGGTCACGATGCAAACAGGTAGTCAGCCTGCCGCTCCGACAATCAGGCTACAGAGAAGGAAGAAGTTTCAACCTTCTGTTCGCCCTGTCATCGTTCCAGAGGAGCTTCCTGTCTTGCCCGATGGTCCTTCTCCTCGCAGGAGGTCGTTACGCCAGTTTCAAGCAAGATGCGAAACAGCTGCACCATCGCCAGAAAACTCTCCACCAGATTCACCTTTTCTCAACCAACTGCCAAGTCCACAGGTGCCGTCAAGAGTATGGATGAGAGGCTCACAAGATGATCAAAATAGAGGCAGAAGACGACAGCCATACGAACCCTCGATTGATTCACGGTCCTCGATTCTCGACCCACCCCTTCGAATGCACCCACCAACTGAGTCGTATGTTTCCTATGATCAGAGCAGTATGAATGAAAGCAGTTGGGGCCCATCACGAGCGTCCTCCCCCGAGTACTCCCCTCCGCGCGGTCACCCGCCGCCACACAGTCACAGGTTCGAACCCGCCGACATCAATGGGGGTCCCCGCCCAGGAACCCCTTCCACAGTATATGGCGGCTCTCCTCGTCGACCACTCCCCCGTGCGCCAATGTACAGCAGTCCAACGAGAGGCATGCAATCGACGACCAGCTTCCACGACGACGCGACTGTCAGTATCCCGCTCACCAGTGATCACGACGACCCCTTTGGCCCCGAGTCGGACGTTACTGACAACCGACGGCACCATCACACCCATTCATCATACTCGGCAGACCAAATGACATTGAATGATGATGAATATGACGACGACGACGACGACGTCCGTGAGAAGGCTGACCGCTACGTTCCAGCACCGGCAGAGGGACGACAGGAGCGCCGTGGTGTCCGCGCCCCCCAGATGAGCAAGAGAGAAGTGCAGCTCATCAACGGTGAACTCGTGCTTGAGTGCAAGATCCCCACCATCTTATACTCTTTCCTACCGCGCCGCGATGAGATCGAGTTTACGCATATGCGCTACACGGCCGTGACCTGCGACCCAGACGACTTTGTTGAAAAGGGCTACAAGTTGCGCCAGAACATTGGCCGTACTGCCCGCGAGACGGAATTGTTTATTTGCATCACTATGTACAACGAAGACGAGTACGGCTTCACGCGCACGATGCACGCTGTCATGAAGAACATCTCCCACTTTTGCAGCCGTAACAAGTCACGAACGTGGGGAGAGAACGGATGGCAGAAGATTGTCGTGTGCGTGGTGTCCGACGGGCGAGAAAAGATCCACCCCCGCACACTCGACGCGTTGGCAGCCATGGGCGTCTACCAACACGGCATCGCCAAAAACTACGTCAACCAAAAGGCCGTTCAGGCCCACGTGTACGAGTACACCACGCAGGTCTCTTTGGATTCGGATCTCAAGTTCAAGGGTGCCGAGAAGGGGATAGTACCCTGCCAGATGATCTTTTGTTTGAAGGAAAAGAATGCCAAGAAGCTAAATTCGCACAGATGGTTCTTCAACGCATTTGGCAAGGCACTTAACCCGAATGTTTGTATCCTGCTGGATGTTGGAACTAAGCCTGGAGGAAACTCTCTGTATCACCTGTGGAAGGCGTTTGATACCGATTCGAACGTTGCTGGCGCTTGCGGAGAGATCAAGGCTATGAAGGGCAAATACGGTGTTAATCTGTTGAACCCGCTGGTTGCGTCGCAAAACTTTGAGTACAAAATGTCCAATATCCTGGACAAGCCCCTGGAGTCCGTGTTTGGCTACATCACCGTGTTGCCTGGCGCGCTGAGTGCATACCGTTACCATGCGCTGCAGAACGATGAGACGGGGCACGGACCGCTGAGCCAGTACTTCAAGGGGGAGACGCTCCATGGTCAGCATGCCGATGTGTTCACCGCCAACATGTACTTAGCCGAGGACAGAATCTTGTGCTGGGAGCTGGTCGCCAAGAGGGGCGAGAGGTGGGTGTTGAAGTATGTCAAGGGGTGTACTGGTGAGACCGATGTGCCTGGTAAGCTTCTTCTTTTGCCTCTTTTCGTTGTAGAGATATTGCTAACATTGCCAAGATACTGTCCCCGAATTCGTCTCCCAACGTCGTCGCTGGCTCAACGGAGCGTTCTTCGCCGCCGTGTACTCACTTGTACACTTCAAGCAAATCTGGCTCACCGATCATACAATCGCCCGCAAGGTCCTGCTGCACATCGAGTTTTTGTATCAGCTCTTGCAACTACTCTTCACCTACTTCTCGCTCGCCAACTTCTATCTCACCTTCTACTTCATTGCTGGTGGTTTGGCCGATCCCCAGGTGACTCCCTTCGATGCCGATGGCAAAGCCGCTCTCTACATTTTCACTATCCTCCGGTACGTTTGTGTGCTGTTGATCTCGACCCAGTTCATCTTGTCTCTCGGTAACCGCCCCCAAGGTTCCCGCAAGATGTACCTCGCGTCCATGATCATCTACGCCGTCATTATGATCTACACCCTCTTCGCCTCGATTTGGATCGTCGTCCACCAGCTGTCCCCTAAGAAGGATGACAAGGACAAGCCCGAGCTCGAGATGGGCAACAACGTCTTCACCAACATGATCGTCTCGACAGCCTCGACTATTGGTCTCTACTTTGTCATGTCCTTTATGTACCTCGACCCCTGGCACATGTTTACCTCTTTTGTTCCCTACCTCATCCTGCTGCCGTCCTACATTTGCACCCTGCAAATCTACGCCTTTTGCAACACCCACGACGTAACCTGGGGAACAAAGGGTGACAACGTCATGAAGACGGATCTCGGTGGTGCTGTTGGTAAAGGATCTGGCTCGACCGTCGAACTTGAAATGCCCTCTGAGCAGTTGGATATCGACTCTGGATATGACGAAGCGCTGCGGAATCTGAGGGATAGAATTGAGGTCCCCGAGAAGCCCCCCTCGGACGCACAGATGCAGGAGGACTACTACAAGTCTGTCCGGACCTACATGGTTGTCTCTTGGTTGGTGGCCAACGCCACGCTCGCCATGGCCGTCAGTGAAATCTATGGCAGCAGTGGGATTGGCGACAACTTCTATCTTCGATTTATCCTGTGGTCCGTGGCTGCTCTGGCGGCGTTCAGAGCCCTCGGGAGCACGACGTTCGCCATCATCAACCTGATCAACATGGTGGTGGAAGGCAGGGTCAAAGCCAAGCTTGGGGTGCCAAAGTGGGCTAAGGGGTTGATTGAGAAGATGAGGGATGGGGCGAGGGATATTGGGGAGGGGGTTGCTAATAGCGTTAGGAGGTGATAATGCTATCGTCTCTGTGTGTGTTGTCCATCTTCACTCTCGGTTTCTCTCTTTTTCCACTATTTTTGCCATGTTTAGACAACAGAAGAAGGCGGGGGCGCAAACTTGGCGTGTTTTGGTGGGGTTTTGAGAAGAAAAAAAGGACAGGGAAAAGATGAAAGGACGAGAGAGATACGTGTATGGAAGTGAAAGATCAAGTCATGTGTGATAGATAAATCTTGATGACGGGTGGTTGGGAGGTAATAATTGTTTTTTCCTTTCTCTTTTTGGGTTGGCTTTTTGATTGCTTGCTTTAGCTTTTCTTTAAGGTACAGGTTCAGAGATAATACCCTTTGGTTTTGATCATTTTGATGCTGTTTCTGCAAACAAGAATACATGGGATTGTAGTTATGCATCAAAAAGTTAAATTTCGTGGAATTTCGTATTGAAAACATCCGCTCCCGACTACGGATATTGCCACAATAAGATAAAAATTTGAAAAAAAAAACAAAAGACAACAAAGTTCTTAACACAGTTTCGGGGAAAATATTTTTCATCAAGTAAAATCAAATTATTTTCAACGCCTATTTTGCTAGTGCCAGGGACAAAAAGAAAAAGAAATGCAATGCGCCCGCAATGTAGTCAAAAATCCATCCTATTTACATGACTCCAGCTCGTTTCTCATTTTCTTACGTTATGCGTGGAAATCACTCCTCTTCCTCCTCCTCGTCCTCGGCAACACCCTCGTGGAAGTTGCGGCCATCAGTGGTGGCCTTGATGATACCAGCCCGGATGGTCCAGTCACCGAACCTCTCGCCCTGCTCCCTCTCCTTGGCGTACCGGCTGAGCAACCCTCGCATGATCTCGAGAATCTCGTCCTCCTTGATGCTGCTGCGGTAGAGCTTGTTGAGTCTCTGGCCGTGGTAACCGCCGCCAAGATACATGTTGTAAGCACCGTAGGCCTTGCCAACAAAGGCGACTTCAGCCAGCCAGGGGCGGGCGCAACCGTTCGGACAACCAGTCATGCGCATGACAATGCTGTCTTGCCTGAGACCGTTTTCCTCGAGGCAGGCCTCCAGCTTGGAGATCAAGACGGGGAGGTAACGCTCAGACTCGGCCATGGCGAGACCACAAGTGGGGAAGGCAACGCAGGCGGAAGAAGAGAGACGAAGGGCGGAGAAGTGAAGGTTGTCGAGCTTGTACTGGGCGAGAAGCTTCTTGAAAGTATCAAGGTCCTCATCGGCAACGTTGCTGAGGATGAGATGCTGGTTGGGAGTGAGGCGGAACTCCCCCTTGTGAACCTTGGCAATCTCCCTCAGACCAGTCTTCATCTGGAAGTCGGCAGTGTCTTCGATACGACCGTTCTCGATGAACATGGTGAAGTGGTTCATGCCAGTCTCATCCTTGAGCCAGCCAAAGGTGTCGACATTGTTGTCGAAGTGGAAGGGCTTGGCTGGCAGGAATGGCTGGCCCCAAAGCTCCTCGACCTTGGACCTGAAGACATCGACAGTCATGTCGTCGACAGTGTACTTCAATCTGGCGTGCTTGCGGTTCTTGCGGTCACCGTGGTCACGCTGGACAAGCATAACCTTCTCGCAGGCAATGTGGGTCTGGTCAGCCTTGACAAAGCCAAGGAGGCGACCAGTCTGGGGATAGGTCTTCTTGTTGTTGTGGGTGGTACCCATACCACCACCGACGAGAAGGTTGAAGCCAAGAAGGTGTCCGTCGTTGCCCTTGATGGCAATCAGGCCGATATCGTGGGCGTACACATCAACATCGTTGTGCGGGGGGATGGCAATCGAAATCTTGAACTTGCGGGGGAGGTAAGTAGGTCCGTAAAGGGGCTCGAAGTCCTGAACGGCATCACCGGCAATCTGAGTCTTCTTTCCGTCGTAGTCGGTGAGCCAAATCTCGTGGTAAGCGGTGGTTGATGGAAGAAGATGCTCACTGATCTTCTTAGACCAGTAGTAAACCTCGCGATGGTAGGCCGACTGCGAAGGAAGGGGACTGCACATGACGTTACGGTTGACATCACCGCAGGCGGCAAGGGTGTCCATGAGAGCCCGGTTAATGGCTTGCATGGCAGGCTTGAGTTTGGCCTTGACGACTCCGTGGAACTGGAAGGTTTGACGAGTGGTCAACTTCATGGTCTCGTTTCCGAGCTCATTAGCAATGTCGTCCATCTGGATCCACTGCTTTGATGTCGACACACCACCGGGAAGTCTGCAGCGAATCATGAAGGAATAGGCTGGTTCAAGACCCTGGGCCTTGCGCTCGTCACGGACATCACGGTCATCTTGCATGTATGTACCGTGGAACTTGGTCAGCTGCTGGTTAGAAGCCGAGATGGCGCCGGTCGAAGTGTCCAAGAGCTCTTCGGCGATGGTACCACGCAGGAAGTTGGAAGCAATCTTGATGTCCTCGTTGGTGATCGGCGGAGGCTCATCCGGAAGGCCATCAACCTTTGACACACCGAGGGCTTCCCATAGCTTGGGCTCCCACTCGGAATAGCCGGTCTGATATCCATCTGGATCCTGATCATCACCAAGACCGAGAGGAGCCAGACGCGAGCCGCCAAAGTTGGCCAGAACCCTGTCGAGATCCTTTCCAGGCTTGTTGTAGTAGACCTTGTCCTCCTTTCTGGGCCAATAATGGCTGTCGCCAAGAGAAAACACGGAGTACTTGACCGAAGCAAGATCAAGCTCGGTGCTATCCTTGATGGCATCCCAGAGGGGCTTGCCGTTGACGGGAAACTCACCCTGACCGGCGGTTGAGGTGATGAACACAATGTTCTCCTCTGTTGGCAAGTCCTCAACCGGGTAGTCTTCCATGGCCATGACGGTAGTCTTGAGGCCACGGGCACGGCCCCTAGTGCCCAAACGCTTGGCGAGAGACTGAGCATTGCCACCGTCAGAACCAAACAGGATGGTCAAGGGCGCACCAAATAGACCCTCCAAGAGCTGGTTGTATGCATCCTTGGCTTTGCGCTTCTGCTGGGCGCGGACCTCAGTGCCAAAGTCCTGGTCTAAAACAGCACCGAACTGAGGATCCTTCCGCATCATCTGAGTGAGTTGGTTGTCTCTGTCAAGGAAGGCCTTGAGCTCCTTCTTGATCCGCTCGGAGTCAAGAGAGAAGTTGGGCTCGCCCTTCTTCTCATTCTCGGGGTTCCACCGGTACAGAGGCCAATAACCAAGGTCAACGGCCTTCTTGGTCTCGGTGAGAACAGTCAAGGGAGATTCGTGCTCGCCGAAGTATGGAAGGTAGGCTAGAACGATGGAGGGACCATTGAACTTGTCGGCTTCATCCATAGCCTGGAGAACCTGCGTGTAAGAGCTGTAGACGGCGGTCGAGGCGACATAGGCGTTTCCAAAGTTCATAGCATAGAGGCCAATGTCCTTCTTTCTCCGGTTCGCATCGGCAGCCGCGCGCTCGGAGTAGGGGGTCGAGTCGATGATGAGCAAGTTGACATTTTCGCCCGAGGCCAAAACCTGGTGAACACCAGAGTTGCCGAGGTCGTAGGCCCAGGCGTCGGACCCAACAAGCCAGAGTGACTGCTTGCGGAAGAATGCCTTTTGCTTGAGCAGGGACTTTGATGGTGTGGAGTTGTCGAGGGTAAGCTTGGAGACAACCTCTTCAGCAGCTTCCTCAGACTTCTTCGCATCATCAGCATTGGCTACCCACTTGGCCAGGGCTCTCTTAGGAACTTCGGTCAAGAAACGGCCATTGCTGGCGGCCTCCTTGACCTCGGCAACGAACTTTTGTCTGCGTTCCTTTCTGGCGAGGAGAGAGCCGAAACCATACTCGGGAGTTGCGGAGATAGTGCTCGAGACGCCGGCATTGTCGGAATCAAGCGAGTTGGCAACAAAGGCCCTGCTGCCAAACAACTGGTCAAGGATCTTGGTATAGGAAACCTCGAGCTTGGGCTTCGAGAGGTCGTACTCGGAGGTCTCCTGAGGAACCTCGCGCTTACCAACCTCCAAGTTCTGGACAGGCTTCTCCAGAGTCAAGTTCTGGAAGACGCCAGACAGAGCTTGCCTGACACTGTCCTTGGTGATGTAGCCCAGTTGGTATCCAACAATGGTCTCAACGCCACCAACAGCACTCTTCACGGAGGTCAAGACATCGATGAGGACAGGGCCCCACTTGGTAGTCTTCCTTGACACCTGCTCAAGGACGGCTACCCTCTTGACAGACTTGGGGAGAGCATCGATCAAGTTGGCGCCTAACCATGGGCGGTAGAGCCTAGGGGTGATGATGCCAGCGTTGGCAAAGGAGTCACCAGACTGCGCCTTCGCAATAGCGTCAGAGAACAGAGCAACATCTGAGCCAAATAGGAAGATGGTGTTCTCGGCCGCCGTAGGCCCAGTCCATTCAAAGGCGTTGTATTGTCTGCCGACGAGCTGGTTGAGCTGAGCCCAAATACCGGTGACGTACTTGTAGATATCCTCGGACGAAACAAGAGGAGCGGCGGGCTCGATAGTAGTTGCGGTAGATACGCTTGGTGGTGAGCTGGTTGCACTCTGCTGGCTCGACCTGACAGACGACTGTGAGGTAAGAAGAGGGGTTGCTACCTCGCCGTCGCCTGCTTGGTTGGTAGTGACTCCGCCAGAGAGAGCCAGGGGTTCCGGCTGCTCAGAAACCACCGCGACCCGCCCATCATCCGCATAGATCCCTGATCCTGAAATCGGCGCAGACTGGAACCTCCGCACATTATCGAGGTTGAGAACAGCTCGCACCACATCGGCACTGGCGCCCTCAATCGACTCAGCCACGGCACCGGAACTAGGGTCGAAGAAGTGGATGACACCCTTGCCTGAGCGAATAGCTAGGGCGTGGGCAGTCAGAGCAGTGTCTTCAGCCTCCTGGAGGGACCAGGACTGAAGGAATGTCCATCCCGAATTTCTGATCGAGGTGATGGCTGAGTAGTCTGGGAAGCTCTTAGGGCCAAGCGCAACATGGATGACAACCGGGAGGTTGGCAAGCTTGTAGAGATGTGCTACCGAGGGCAGCAGAATGGAAGATGTGGTGGTGACGGAGACCAGCTGGCCAGAGCGGATGGGGGTGAAGACGGAGAGTAATGGGTCGTTGTTATGTCTGACTGACTGAATTTCAGGGACAGCATCCGAGGTCTTCGCGACCAAGCTTTGTTCCTTTTGTTTGGCGAGCTGCTTCAAGTGGCTCGAGAACTCCGAGTCAGAGGCAAGCGATGGCTGGACTGAGATGACCACATCGCTGGAAAGATATGCAATTCTCGCGACTAATCCAATCAATTGTTAGCTACCTGTCTCTACACTACTTGCGCGCGCCTGATTGACGTCCCTAGGACGATTGCGAGGCAATTCGCAGTGTGGCCGGCTCTCGGTCGAGATGCCGGGTTGAGTCCGGCTGTCGGTCGCATTGCAAGCAACAATTTGGCGGGGCAGGGAAAGCTTGCTCGCGGCGATTTGACAGCTTGGGGTAATGTGGGGGAGGGGTTTGGGTGTCTTACCGGCCTCTTCAGGCGTCCTTATCGAGGTGAGTGCGCCTGCCATCTTGAGAGTGTCGACAGCAGAACTGAGAGAGTGTGAGGGAGTGACTGGGGAAAAGGATTTACTGTATCGCAAGCAGACAAAAGGAAAAAAACAATGGCACTTATGTAAGGTGCAACCGGAGGCAATTCAAGCGAAGGGTCCCTATATCGGCCCCGCATGAGTTCCAAATTTCTCTTGATGGGTAGGCGGGCGCAAAAGGTGATCGATTGCGTGATCGCTCTAGCGCCTCGAATCCCGGGAATTGCCCAGAACCCCCAGAGTGTTGCTGCATATTCAGCGAATTGCACGCGCGGGATTCAAATCATGCTTTGTCATGGACCTCCTCGACGTCTCCTCTGACACCCGCCATCTGAAGTTGATGCCATTGTTGCCCACAATGACTAACACCGCGTCTTCGTACCCAGCTGTTCCACTCTGTCTTCGGCTTTCGACACGCTCGACTTTCGGCGCAGACCCCTCGCTGTTTCGGCTTTGGTGTCATCCAGTTTCCATTCACTCTTCTCACCTTCGGCCACGGACGGTGTAGGCACTCTCGTCCCTTGAAGATGGGGGTCACCTTTGTCAACCCGCGCGGGCGAGCAGTCAGGTGGTTTTGCCAAGCCCGCCACACGTGGCTCTCCGGGGAGATGTCATAAATTGTACATAATTCGTACAAAGGGTTCATGGTGGGATATTGTCTCTCAACGCATCCATTATGATCTGACTGAATATGATTAGCTCCCCAGTTCCAACCCCATTACTACCCCCGAACTGAAAATCCTGCCCCCTATTATGACAAGGTCTAGTAAAAATGATATGCCAACCAGCCGTGCGCCAAATATACCGTGCTATCCTCAGAAAGGTAGTCCCTTATGCTCATTAAATGCCGCTGAAAACATGTGGCTCGCCTTCAGCATTATGTGCTTCGTATCCAATCGACAAAGAGAAGAATCATCTTCTGCTGCTCCTGAACTTGGAGTGAACATCCTTAGCCCATTCCTCGTCCTCCTTTCTTCCACCGAGCCAATAGCTCTTCCCAACGGAGATCATATACCTCCCAATCTTGCCTTCCAGGCCTTCTCCCAGCGGGGCTCCCTCAGCAAACGGATTGGGTGCTGACCCAGACTCGTCATCTTCTTCAGATTCAGGCACCCTCTCGTCGACAAACCGCAGAATAACCGCCCGCGCATACGCCATAATGATCAAGCTGAAATAAACTCTGACAAGCGTAAATCCGATAATAAGCACCATGCTGAATGCCGTATCAATGCCGTCGTCTCTGACTGGTGTCGTAGTCTCGTCCCTGCGCTCAACCATCTGAAACTCCCCTTCGCCAGGAGTTTCCGAGGCGGCCGTGGCCTGCATCTCCTTCAACTGCAGATACCAGCTCGTCGCAAAAGCCGTCGTATACAGTCCGCTCACAATCGTGTCCACCGCGTAAACCCAGGCCAGCAGCAGGTTCTGGAACGGTGTTCCCTTGCGAATATGAGGGAGGCAGAAAGCTAGAACAGCGATGACGGCAATCGAAAGAAAGTACGCGGTAAACTGAAGTATCGACATCTGGAAGCCCGTCACGAGGGTGAGGAGGCCATAGATTCCCGTCGCCTTGTTGAACAGGAGCGCGAGAGAGACAAGCTCTGAGCCGGTCTGGAGTGACATGAAGCCTAGGAATGACTGCGCGATTCTCAGTTTTTAAGTTCTCGAAAAGGGGGAGGTCGAAAAGGGCAAACAAACCCTTGGGCGAGGCAGCCGAAGCCGGCACGTCGATCGCGAGGATATCATCTTTCTTTTCCTTTCGTCTTGGTTCTTTCGTCTTTTCTTCCTCTCAGTTGCGCCTCTATCTGTACCCGTACCAGTACAAACGCCCCAAGAAAAATCGTAAAACCAAAGTCGACAAAAAATCGCAAAAGTCGTCGCAAAAGTCGAAATGTTTTTTTTCCTCGCCAAATAAGAATCCGATGATCAGGAGGGAACCCAAGCAAAAATCGCAGAACCAACCAAACTCGACAAATCTCGGACTTCCTCAGGGTCCCGATCAACAACTCCACTCGGGTCTCCTCCTGTTGTGTCGCGCCGTCTCTGCCCAGACTTCCCACACAGCTACGGATCAATCGGCATCAGGCAACACACACTCTCGAGCCACTCAACGTGCAAGTTTCATGCGACCAGCAGAGATGTGTGGGGCTCAAAGTCTTGGGTTTCCTTGAAAGCTTGCGTTGTGCTTGAGCGCAATGGTTGGAAATAGCGGGTCCGTTGTCCATGTTTGCTGTCCGCGTATATAGTTCGATGCTAGTTGAAGCTGAAGATTGCGTTCTGAACGGAATCGCGATGTCTATAGATTGGGAAGTGATAGAGAGGCTTTGACCAGTCATACGTCATTGCACCGCTTACTTTCCGTCGGTAAACAACCGCAATCACCAGTCAACGGGCGTAGAATACGCCCCTTGTTTTCAGCCTGCTGCTAACGGGCGTTTTTGGTTGGCAGCGGTTAGTTGCCACGGTCAGCACTCTAAAGGGCGTGACTTCGCTCCCTATTCCAGGTCATCAACATGAACAGCGAGCAGAGAAACACTTTTAAGAGTTTTCAAGGCGCTTTGAGGATGGACTAATCAATGAATGAAGTTCATCTCGAAAATTTTACATTCGTACTTATTTCCAACCCCCCTTGACTCCATCTCCATGCCAAATCGCTTGAGTTGATTGGTTGATGACTTACACCAACTCCTTTCTTCTGCAAGGTAGAAGTCTGGGCGATGCCAACAGTGGCATCTCACTGAGAATACACATGTTCGCGTCTGTAGGCAACTCTAGGTAAACTTAGCACCAAACCTCATTCTCTACTTGAAGGACACCCCGAAGTCGGTTCTGATTAGACTTCCGGCTGGAAATATGCAAGTCTCTTGACGGAACGCTACCACTTGGCTCCAACGTATCCACCGAGAGCCTAACCTGAACTTCCTGGATTTTATGTTGGGCCATGCGGTTGCTGGTTTGCATTTAACTTAAAACTCGCTTCTCCATCGATCAAGGTGGATTGTCGGTTATGAACTTACTCTGCTTATAGTGGTGAGCTTGGGCTTGGGCCTTTGACTACAAGACTACAACTCCCAACGCTAGATTGTCTGTGGCTGATAAACCAGTGCATACGAGTTTACAGATCTTCTATCGTTGATATAGTCTTTCTTCTAGGTAGGTGTTCAAATATCACCAGGGCAATGCTTTCTAGAAAACTATACAGTAAATGGATGTTTGGTGCACCTATGCTTGAAGCTAGTATGATGTCAAGTTGTAGAACAACTGCAACTCTATCCAGCCCAAGAGAAAGCAAGGTTTGTTGTCAAATATATACTCTTACTTAAATGATATGACAGCCGGTTCAGTTGACATGTTCAGCGTTGCCTCTTCTTACTCTGCCGATTTGGAATAGTGCGATGTGGACTATGGTTATGTTCTCTCTGAAAGCGTCCAGATTACTTCCTTCTAGCTCCTGTCCGATCAACATACAAGGCTAACTCCCATAACATCTTTCGTGGTAATGGAGATAATGTGACGCTGTTCATCTACATATTTTTATGATCCTAACAAAGCAAGTGACACTTGGAAGACGGCGAGGACGGACATATGGTGCCAAGATGTAATCATTGATTTGTGTAGGTAGTGACGTAGTATCGACAGTCGTTACGATTAGTTCCCAGCAAACGTAAGTAGGGGCTAGAAAGCCGACAACCTGGATCCCTCCCAATGCAATACCATGAACCATCCGTCATCAAACATAGTACACCTATGTACAAGAATGCAACAAAGCTCGACGCCAACATGATACCCATAGTCATGTTTCATTTCCATCATGTCGTCGTGTCAACTTGATTCTCCCCGTCACCGAGCGATCAGGTGTGCTTCATACCCATCTTGTCAAAGCTTTTCGAGATTCCCCGGCTCGTCTTCTGTGCTGCCTGCTCAAGGTGAAGCTTGTGTTCGACCTTCTGGACAGTCCGAGCGACCCGGGGGGAGATCCGCTGGACGCCACGCTCAACGGGAGACTTGAACATGGTGATGTTGCGTTCCCATTTTGGCGCCCACTTGGTAGTCTGACGGGCGACCCGCTCCTCAGCACCAGGGATGATCATGTAAAAAGGTGCAAATGCACCGAGGCCACCGGCTCCCATGCAGAAGACCTCGGTCCGGGTAGCAGCGGGGATGCGGACGGGCATTTTGATATATAGTTCGTATTGGGCTTTGTTACAGAAGACAAGGAATCTGGATCAATATTATTGTTAGTTTCGCAATAATAGTAGACCTGGCGAGTGTTGGTTGATGCTAAGGTGACGGTACACCGGCAAGAAACCAGCAAAAGACAGGGTGGGCTTGATCGGCAGAACCAAGCACAACAATGATGACTGATTGAATAGAAGAATGCTTACCCTTGTATACCAGTATGGTTATCGACCGTGATGACGAGCGTAGGATGGATGGACGGATCGAAATGTACAACAAGAGAGAAACCCTTCTCTAAATGCAAGATGTTGGACGAACGTCTAAGGTACACGAGGTTGGATAAAAAAGCAAGAGATGTTACACACAACAAAGGCGGGATAAGCTTGGGGGAGGTAGGGAGCAAAATGAAGTGGGAGGGAAGGGGAAACCCCCTTTATGGCTGGGATGGCGACCCTGTCCGGGCGTGCTCAGCTGGCATACACTTCCCATAACTCAGCCAGCAGGAACGTATCCCTCGTCGAGGGCAGCCGCCACATCTCCTTCTTCGAGCTTGGAGCCATGGCCACCACGACCTGCCAATACCCAAAGCCCAAGCAGGAAGGAAGGGAAGTACCAGCCAACGCCAATCAAGCGGCGCGTTGACAGGAGCGGAAAGACCACCCAAACGTGCTTGGTAAGAAGCGGGGTAAGAGACCGCAGGAATATCCATGCACTAATCATGGTATTCATTGGACGTCACTTTGGACTCGCTCTTTGCCAGCCGTCAATCATGTCATCTCACTTTGCGGACTGACATGGTGCCACAAGACACTTGAAATGCGGGGAAGGGGGACGATCATCAGACTTGGACCTTGCGCCTTGCTCGACCTGTTTCTGTCTCGATGGAGCCGCAAATATTAAAGAAGCCTGAGAACTGTTCGACCGTCGGAAAGAGCCTCTGAAATAATTTTGATATCGAACCTAATGTTGTTTTTCCCTTGGTCGTGTGCTAGCGTTGACAATTGATGGTTGGTGGAGCCATCCTGACCTGGCCGCTCCACATTCCCCAGACTTTCCCCAGAAAACAACGGCGCCAAGTGGGTCGTGTGTGGAGTTTATGATTCTCGACGGCGTCTTCTTTGACATCTCTTGCCGTTTCTTGACCGCGATCTAAAACCTTATTTTAATGTGATTTCATCTGATACCAACGAGGATTAATTAAGCGTTCAAAAGCTCAGAATCCCCGGGCAATCTGTCCGGCGCTTCAGCACGTGAATGGTCAGCCTTCAGGCTTCAGGTCTGGGGCAAAATGACCGGGGATGTCTTCGCCACATGGACAGGGCCGCAAGGGGTTTAACAACAGTATACATCGCAAAAACTCCTTCGCCCAAGAGCAACAAATTCACCCCTGGCTTCACAGCTCAATTGCCATCTTTTAGCTACCTTATGAAGACATGAGTTGCTGGGAGTGTTGGACATAGAAACACCGCTCTGGCTCAACAGCTGCCCAGTGAGGTGAGTGGAGTTGGTCGCCAAGCCCTGGACTAGCGTCTCGAATGCTGTCTTGGCTTTCATCCCTTCCAAGGCCAAGGCTGGCGATGGTGAGCTTATTGTTCCTCAGGTGTACGACATGACGGGTATTCCACAACCGAACTGAAGACATTCATAAAGTGCCATATCAGCAATGAAACACAATGACTACATGTTCTGAAAGAGTTGTTGAGGCTATCAACGAACAGATTCATATCCACATAAAGTCTTCAACCACCCGGCCAACATGACCGACATACGCAAGAAGGTTGGACTCCGTCCTTTTCTTCTCAGCAATGGCTCACGTACAAACATATCTCGGGACATTTGAGAAATGAACGCATTTTGATAATCCACCAGACAGTATAATTTTATATATCGAATGGGCCTTATACTTTTCAATATAGGTATTCACCCGGCCTACACGGCACAGTTTTCCTATGTAAATAGTAACAGAAGGTCTGGCGCACTCTTTAAAAAGAGTAGAACGGTGTAGGAATAATAATAATATATATTTAATTGTCTACTAATGAGCAGGTATGTACATAGAGACCAAGCTTGAGCTTTCCCATGATTTCGGAGCAGACTGAGGACAGAATCCAGTGCATTGAGTGAAGGCAGCATTCACCTTCAACAAATAAGCCACTGAAAAACCTCCAACTCGAACAAGCACTTCAACCAGAAATTTTCGACGCGTACCCGAATTCAATCAGCTACACACACACACTTTGAAAGTTACGACTTTCAGTGTCTATGTTGTGGTGGAGGCAAACGAAAGCTGAAGGTCAACCAACCCTAACCCTCCTCGAGCTGATCTACGAAAGCTTGGCGACCGATAAGATAACAATTTTCACAACCACCCCACATATTTTTCCTGCAAGCGGAGGGTGGGCAAAAGAAGGCGGTCAATTTTTTTCGGCCTGCTGCAAGTTGAACTCTCAGTGCAAGGTGGAGAGAGAGTGCAGTCCTGTCACCCTCTTTTCGCAAAACAACCACCCCCTCCTCAGCTTCCCTTTCCTTTCAGTCTCTAAAGGGTCGCATATACATACATCAAGATGCGCGTTGATAACTGTTTTTTCTGCGGTCGGCCCGCGTGGCCTAGCAAGGGCATCACCTTTATGCGCAACGATGGTTTGTCCTCCCTCCCGGTTCCTTCACCCTCCCGGTGTTCCCATGTCGCTGGCCGCTGACCATCGCGATGTTAACAGGCAAATCCTTCCGCTTCTGCCGCTCGAAATGCCACAAGAATTTCAAGATGAAGCGCAACCCCCGCAAGCTCAAGTGGACAAAGGCCTACCGCAAGAACGCCGGCAAGGAGATGACGGTCGACAGCACCCTCCAGTTCGCCGCCCGCCGTAACGTTCCAGTTCGCTACGACCGCGAGCTCTTCGCCAAGACCCTCAAGGCCATGGAGCGCATCAGCGAGATCAAGGCCCGCCGCGAAAGAATCTTCTACAAGAAGCGCATGGCTGGCAAGAGGGCACGCGAGGTTGCCACGGCCAGGAAACTGGTGGCTGACAACGAGCACTTGCTTCCCAGACTCAGGGGTAGTGAGAAGAGGAGGTTGGCTGAGCTGGCTGCTGAGAGGGGTGTCGATGTTGAGGGGTTGGAGAGGGAGGAGCTCGCTGCCAAGGCTACCGGGAAGAAGAGCAAGGCTTTTGGTGGTGAGGTGAAGAGATTGAGAGTCAGGACTGATGGTGGTGTGGAAGAGATTACCGAGTCTTTTGGCGGTGTCATGGGCGAGAATGACGACGAGGACGACGGATTCGAGGATGAGGATGATGAGATGGATACTGACTGAAGGGCTCAATTTCTCAACCGTGATCCGGAATTGGCACTCGTCCCAGCACCCTTCATGCCATTCAACCATACCTGAATGGCGTTGTGGAAGCGCTAGATCTGCCATTTCTCGTCACTTTCCCTTTCAACGTCTGTCCAGTCATGGGAGGAGGAAAAAGATACCCAAGCTAGGCTCAGAGCCAATGAGAACGACCTTTATCAACAGCTAATCCGGAAGGGCGGGAAATTGTGCGGTTCGTACAATGGGACATTGAAAATGGGCCATAAGGAAATTATGTGGATGGAGATCTGGTTCTCAAAGGGGGGCGGGCAAAACATGCATGAACACTGTTTTTTTATCTGCGGGTCTGGCGAATTCGGCGTTACAACTAAGGGAAGCTGTGTTCAGAAAAAAGTCTATTTACTAGAGTGTATCTCTTGAGTGCCGTAGATATCTTCATGGGCAGCCGGCAAATACCTTATTGTGCTTTGAGAACAACGATTCCGTCCCTTGTGTTTCATCTTTTGATCCTGTTTGCTTCGAGGTTGAGTTCTAGTGACTTGACTCCTGGCGCTTGATGACTTGACCTCGGGTTGAACGGCCGCATTTCCCCATGTCTGTTATTCCACTTATTCCGGCTACCCAAACTCCTAGAAATATATCATTACGTAGATTTAGCCAAGTATGTCAAACGCTTAGTGCGTGAAAGCCACCCATGACCCCCGCTATGCTTCCTGGTCTAACCTTCACACAAAAGCAAGCAAAACAGAGGCTGCGCATATATTCGTGTGCGGAACGACCGTGGCTCTCTTTGATTCATTCCTCCACATTCCTCCCCTTCCTGTATGCTCGGATCCTCACACTTTGACCTGTCTAACAAGCACACCCCTCTTGCTGCGGTGTATTTGTGCTCTTAACATCAATCATTTGAGAGGTGGCCTGGGCAGAAGCGGCAGCCGCCCCGTCGGCCCCTTCCATTCCAGGCAGGGCCTGCGCAATCTTTTTGAAGAGGTTCTTGACGTTGTGTCCAGCTTTGGCACTGGTCTCGACGAACATGAGATTGTTCTTGCGCGCTTCCTCCTCGCCCTGTGCGGTGGTAACCTCGCGCTTGTCATTGAGATCCGTCTTGTTGCCGACCAACACAATGATGACGTCGTTGCCTCGTTCCGCGCGGACATCGTCGATCCATTTCCGGGTATTTTGGAAGGATTTGGCATCTGATATCCGAAGTTAGCAAGGAAAGAGGGGGGAATAGAAAGAAGCGCAGAGAGGTGTACTTGATATATCGTAGACTACTACCGCCACGCTCGAGTCACGAATATACGACGGGATCAAACTGCGGAAACGTTCTTGGCCTGCCGTGTCCCAAAGTTGAAGCCGTACTGTCCTGTCTTCCAGGTACATTGTCTGTTCCTTGCTGTTAGTCAAACTGCGAGTACGAAAACCGACGGGGTTGGCATGCTTTGGAGAGAAAGTCAATGCCAATGGTGGCCTGGTACATGTTGTCGAACGAATCGTACATGAACCGTGTGATCAAAGATGTCTTGCCCACTAGTCAAACGCTTTAGCATCCGTCCCTGGTCCCGTGTTGAGGTGTGCGTGCTCGCATACCACTTTGTTCGCCCAGAAATACCAGCCTGTGGTATATGTGGTTAGCCGCCTGGTGTTGCATTCCGCGCGCGCCGAAAAGCACCAACATACTTGAATTTCTTCAGCGGGTTATTATAGGACCCGCCTGCTCCTGTTTGCGCCATGATGTTGGTGTTATTTTCCGTGGAGAATCGAAATGTATCGTTTGGGCGGTGGTGGCCGTCGTTGACAGAGGGAGGGGTGTATTCGTTAAAAGGGGCGCTCGTGGAGTCGTCGTTAATCGTCGTCAAATCAATGGCTGGGCCTACCAAGAACCCAAGAAGCGCGGCGTGGTTCGACTCGACAGCTTGCCGGTGGTTGTATCGGTAACTCTGCGGGAGAGAACAAGTGTCCTCGCAAATAATACTCAGTAAGGTTCAAAAGCTGAGAGTTCTAGGTTCCCTTTGTGATGGGAATTCGGTCCGGCTCGAACCCACAGCGCCCAGTCCCTCAACTCTGCTCAGACCCGATTGCGGCTATGGTGAAAGGGGGCGCCCATGCATGCGTGCACCAGTCGACGCCCACTGTTTTTCGCTCGTTGCGCCTGACTGTTCCAGCGCTCTTGGCGGCCGTCATGAGCAAGCAGGCCCAGAAGCATCAGGCCGGAACCTCGGATTGGATGATGGCCAGGTAAACCACGCCTGACAACCCGTGCATGGCACTTTATGCGCCACGTGCAGGTGTCCTTATCTTATCAGCCACGAACGCCTGCTGAAATTTTGAAAACCCAGACCCCACATTGTGTCTTTGGCAGGGTACTTTGGACCAGACTCGCAATCAACCAAAATACCAAAAAAGTTGTCGGACAGCAACCACTGCGTCGACAGAAAACAAAAACAGCCGCAGCTCAAGATGCCTGTCCTCAAGGCCCCCGCGGGCAATACCGATGCCCCATCACAATACAAACAACCCTCCAGAAAGGGCAAGAAGGCGTGGCGCAAGAATGTCGACGTTACCGATGTTACGAAGGGTCTTGATGAGTTGAACACCCAGATAATCCAAGGGTACGACTCGATTCTATTTACTTCCTGGGTGGGAAATAACGATAGCTAATCAATTGTCCGTTTGCAGTGGAGTTATCGCCGACAAAGATTCTGCCGATCTGTTCGTTCTCGACGTTGAGGGCGATGCCTCCATCACCAAGAAGTTCCCCAAGATCAAGAAGGGCCTCAAGTCAGATGAGATCCTTGCGGCTCGGTCAGCGGTACCGGCTGTGTCCATGCGCAAGCGCCCCGCTCACGACAAGACCACAGATGGCGTCCTCCCAGTCAAAAGGCAACGCAAAGAGTATGTCAGTGGCAAGGAGCTCAGCAGATTAAAAAAAGTGGCAGATGGGCAGCACAACTCAATGATTGATATTGTCGATGCTGCATTTGACCCCTGGGCCGAAGAGCCACAACCGGAGCCGGAGAAGGCTGTTGAGCTGGCTTTCCTGCCTCAGAAGGGGAAACCCAAGAAGCCCAAAACGCTCGAACAGCTATCTATTTCACTCTCTGCCAACGGCAAGCCTATCCCCGCTATTTATGTGCCGAAAGGCGGCGCCAGTTACAACCCTGACTTCACCGAGTATCGAGAACGGTTGATCGAGGAGAGCGAGAAGGCCGTAGAGGCGGAGAAGAAGCGCCTTGCGGAGCTAGAGGCGGAGAGGATCAAACTTGAGGCCGCTGCCCGATCAGCTGCCGAGGCCGAAGCTGCTGAGGCGAGAGCAGATCTCTCTGAATGGGAGGACGATTCGGCTTGGGAAGGATTTGAGAGTGCGGGAGAGGAACTCAGTATTAAGGCCAAGCGGCCAAGGCGCAAGACACAGGCTGAGAGGAACCGGATCAAGCGAAGAAAGGAGGAAGAGCGGAGGTTGAAGCACGAAGCGGCCATGAAGGCGAAGAATGCCCAGGCCGAGCGGATCAAGCAAATTACGTTGGAGGTGGCAGAGAAGGAAAGGCAATTGGCCCTCGAAAAGGCCGAGTTCAGCGATGCGGATGAGGTTGGTGATGATGAGAAGCTGCGGAGGAAACAGTTTGGCCGGTACCGGCTGCCGGAGAAGGACTTGGAACTTGTGCTCCCAGACGAGCTTCAGGATTCGTTGAGACTCTTAAAGCCAGAAGGCAACTTACTCAAGGATAGGTACAGGAGCATGTTGGTACGGGGCAAAATGGAGGCTCGGAGAAAGATTCCTTTCAAGAGGCTGGCCAAGACCAAGATCACAGAGAAGTGGACTTATAAGGACTTCCAACTGCCGGCCTAAGAAGCAGAGTAAGGTGTTTGTCAGTTAGTTTAAATACATAACTCAGACTTACCTGCTAGTTTCTTATTCTTTGGGGTCATATTTGCCTAACTATTGTCGATGTGTCAATATCAAGGATGGTATGTCATTTTGCACCAGGTCCGTTGATTCAGGTGGCCCCAGTAACACAATGTCTATGCGAATATCCGTACACCGAATATAAATCCTCCACAGCCGGACATTCCGATGCCCTCTCTCTTGAAGTTATAATATACAATGGGGTTGGGGTTGCTGATCAGCTCCATATGCTCGTTGCTTTCTGGAGGTTTTCCTCTGAAATCTGGTACATAAGCAGTTGGACATATACGTAGTCGCAATGCACTTGTTTGCTTGAAACCTTTCTATGAAATATGTCCGGGCCCGGACACGTTTGTTTGTTACGGGCTAAAATTGCACAAAAAAACTGATGTCTTGGTACTGCCCAAATATTTAAGAATCCACACTATCTGCATCTGCATTTGTGTGTGTTGAAGGTGTTGAAGGTGTTGAACAGGAGGAAATAGTTGTATGTAGTTCGATTAGATAAGCTATTGGTGGTCGGCTTACTCCACCCCGCCAATCGGCATATGCGCCTTGCCTTTGGGCCCTGCAGGTGGCTGCAAGGCAACGCAAGAATTCGTCGCGGTGTGAATTGACAGAGCGATCCCATTCTGGTGGGGCTTCTTTTCTCTCTACAACCAACACCTCGGTGCTTTCCTCTTGTCTGTGAATGCGGCCAGCCCTCTTTTTTGGTACGCGCTTAGGTGGTCCTGTTAAAAGCTTTGGTAAACGAAGCTTGGTTACACCAACCAGACTCGCCATCAGCTACAAAACCGTAGCTCCCCGTTCACCACTTTCACACACTCATTCCACTTTTTTTAGCAATTGCCTTAATCGTCCCTTCCCCTTCGCAATCTCGAATCTTTCAGGCAGGAGGTTCAACAATCACGTCTTCATTCTCGGCGTGGCTACCCAGCTGTTTTCTACAACCACGCCAGCGTTACTGCCACCACTACCACTACCACAACACCCATCCACTGTCAACCCCACCACCGCCGCGATGAACGGCGCCTCCAGCCTGACCCCGGCAGTTCGCACGAAGCGTAAAGAGCCTCCCCATGGACTCGATGCCCGCCATCCAAAGCACCATCGCGCCAATGGCGATCTGGACACTTCGGGCGGCGAGAACACTCCCGACAGACCTGATGACAGCTTCATCGAGCCCGAGTACGAAGAGTTTGATGAGAAGTTAGCCGCCTTGCTCCCAGCTGGCCCCGATACTGCCGAATGGCAAGAAACCATCCAAAGGGTGGTGCGCAATGTCGTCTCGATCCGCTTTTGCCAGACATGTAGCTTCGACACAGACCCTGCCTTGACCAGCGAGGCGACGGGATTCGTGGTAGATGCGGAGAGAGGGTCAGTTATTACACCTGTGTCTGGCTTTGTTGGCATATGCTGATTCCAAGACTCATCATAGCTATATCTTGACAAACCGCCACGTTGTTGGCTCAGGGCCCTTCTGGGGTTACTGTGTGTTTGACAACCACGAAGAGGTCGACGCCTACCCCGTCTATCGCGATCCTGTGCACGACTTCGGCATTCTCAAGTTCGACCCCAAGGCAATCAAGTACATGCCTGTCGAGGCCCTCCAGCTTCGGCCAGATCTGGCAAAGGTTGGCATTGAGATCAGAGTGGTCGGTAACGATGCCGGAGAAAAGCTCAGTATTCTCTCGGGTGTCATCAGCAGACTGGACCGAAATGCTCCCGAGTACGGCGAAGGGTATAGTGATTTCAACACATGTTACTACCAGGCCAGTGCCGCAGCCAGTGGCGGTTCATCGGGCAGTCCTGTCGTCGACATCGATGGGTATGCCGTGGCGCTTCAGGCAGGTGGGAGAAGCGATGGTGCTGCCACGGATTACTTCCTCCCATTAGACCGCCCTCTTCGCGCGCTGAAGTGTCTGCAGGAAGGAAAGCCCATCACCCGCGGAGATATCCAAACTCAGTTCGTTTTGAAGCCTTTTGACGAATGCCGGAGATTGGGCCTGACCCCTGAGTGGGAAGCTCAAGTTCGCGAGAGATTCCCCAAGGAGACCAATATGCTGGTTGCCGAGATTATTCTCCCTGAAGGTCCCTCACACAAGAAGATCGAGGAAGGCGATGTGCTGATCAAAGTCAACGGTGAAATGCTGACTCAGTTTATTCGCCTGGATGACATTCTGGATTTCAGCGTCGGACGTATTGTCAAGCTTCTGGTGCTGCGTGGTGGCGATGAGGTGGAGGTGGAGGTGGAGGTTGGTGACTTGCACAAGATTACGCCTGATCGATTCGTCTCGGTTGCTGGCGGCAGCTTTCACGAGTTATCGTACCAGCAAGCCCGTCTGTACGGCGTGGCCTGCAAGGGTGTCTATGTCTGCGAGGCCGGTGGCTCTTGGCGCTTCGAGAGTTCCGAGTGTGGGTGGCTGATCCAGACTGTCGACCACAAAAAGACGCCCGACTTGGATACCTTCATCGACGTCATGAAAAGGATTCCGGATAAGTCTAGGGTTGTTGTCACATACAAGCATTTACGGGATTTGCACACTTTGAATACCACCATCATCTTCGTCGACCGTCACTGGGCCAAGAAAATGAAGTTGGCCGTCAGAAATGATGAGACCGGACTTTGGGATTTCACCAACCTTGCCGACCCCCTCCCACCAATTCCTCCGATTTCCACGAAGGCCACTTTCATTCAACTGGAGCACACATCGCACCCTGCCGTCGCGGATTTGGTTCGAAGCTTTGTTCATGTTCAGTGTACCCTTCCAGTCAAGCTGGATGGCTTCCCGAAGAACCGGAAGTGGGGAATGGGCCTGGTCGTGGACGCAGACAAGGGTCTTGTGGTGATCTCCAGAGCCATTGTTCCATATGATCTCTGCGATATCAGCATCACTATCGCGGATTCTATTGTGGTTGAGGGCAAGCTAGTTTTCCTCCATCCTCTGCAAAATTACGCCATCATCCAGTACGATCCCAAGCTCGTCGAAGCCCCGGTTCTGAGTGCCAAACTGGGCACCGAACAGATCAGCCAAGGCGCCTCAACCTACTTCATCGGCTACAACAGAATTGGCCGAATCGTTCACGCGGCCACCACTGTTACTGAGAGTTTCGCTGTGACAATCCCGGCCAATTCGGGAGCCCCTCGTTATCGTGCTGTTAATTTTGACGCTATTACTGTCGACACCAGTCTTAGTGGACAGTGCGGCAGCGGTGTCTTGGTGGCGCAGGATGGTACCGTTCAGGCTCTGTGGCTAACATACTTGGGTGAACGTTCTCATTCGACCCATAGGGATGAGGAATACCACCTCGGTCTTGCCACTCCCACTCTTCTGCCCGTTCTCAAACAGATCCAGGAGGGTATCGTCCCCAAGCTTCGGATGTTGCCAGTCGAGCTCCGTGCTGTTCAGATGCTTCAGGCACGTCTAATGGGCGTCTCTGAGGAATGGATCGAGAAGGTGTCGGTGGCCAACACTGCTCATCATCAGCTCTTTATGGTTACCAAGCGCACCTGTGAGCGTGTGGAAGAAGAAGAGGCCCCCGCTCTGCTCGAGGGTGATATTCTCTTGACTTTGAACGGCGAGATGATCACCAGAATATCGGATCTCGATGTTATGTACGCCAACGAGTTCCTGGACGCCGTGATTGTGCGCGACTGCCAGGAGCTGAAATTGAAGCTACCCACCGTCGCGGCTGATGACGTGGAGACCAACCGGGCAATTTCTTTCTGTGGCGCTATCATTCATCGACCACACCATGCAGTCAGGCAACAAATCAGCAAATTGTTCAGCGAGGTCTATGTGTCTGCTAGGACTCGTGGGTCTCCTGCATATCAATATGGGTTGGCGCCAACAAACTTCATCACGCATGTCAATAATAAGCCGACACCGGATCTGGAGAGCTTCCTGGCTGCGGTTGTCAAGATTCCTGACAATACCTGTAAATTTATTTCTAACCTCTTTCACCCCCTGGCTATCAATTTCTAACAGGTTTTGCAGACTTCCGCATGAGGGCAGTGACGTTCGACAGCGTCCCGTGGATGGTTACCATGAAGAAAAACGAGCATTATTTTCCCACCGTGGAGCTCATCAAGGATCCCAAGGAGGAGACTGGGTGGCGGAGAGTTACCTACGAAGGCGGCGGAAAGGTGGTTCAGGGCGAAGGGGAGGATGGGGTTTTGCCTGTCCCTGGAGATGCTGGTGATATGGATGTCGACGTCTAAGATGATATTGTTCTAGATTCATATCCCGGGGCGGCTTAGAAAATCCTAAGCTCGGCCGAGTGTCTTTCTTT
This sequence comes from Triangularia setosa, assembly GCA_033296915.1. Lineage (NCBI taxonomy): Eukaryota > Fungi > Ascomycota > Sordariomycetes > Sordariales > Podosporaceae > Triangularia > Triangularia setosa. The sequence continues at coordinate 179,508 of MU866093.1, read as the reverse complement.
ACAAGCAGCTGGCGGAAAATACTCTTTTTTTGGGAGGGTGGGGTTTGCAGCGCCGCTGCGACTAGGAAAATCAACGATAAGGAAATACAACAACGAATATACTGTGGTTAGGAATTAGACATTCTGAAAGGTGTGTTTCTAGATGATGTACAAATATCGGTAGCTGCGTTGATAGTTGTAGACATGAGGCTAGATAATAGTCATGCGATGAGCCAAGAAGACTGGCACTGCAAATTAGTAACTGGAAGTCAACACATGGTCATGCTTTGGAGAATGTCGTATATGCCTTAACAGATAGTCAAGTGGACGTGGGGAGTAGTGAACAGACCTCTGAGATCTTTTAGATGCCAAAGTAGTTAGCTGCGACTGTGACCAACACCGCCTAGCTTCTACACCATGGCACGAAGGGGTCTAGCATGGCTGTCAGGCAGCGGTCCTGATCACCATACCATATCGTCCAAGAGCAAATCACGGATGCAACATCATAAATATAAAGCAAGCAGCCTCGGGTAGGCAGGCACCCGCCAAGCGATTGTAATTAAAGGAGACGGCTCATTAAGCTCGATGGTGACTTATGTTGCCTTATCTGGTGATACCAGAACACAAGCTCCATACATCCTACCTCGATGTGGTAGTCACCAACACCCAAGCTCACTATTGGCCTTTCTAGTAAATAAATTGAAACATTTTCCTTTTTTCTTTTCTCTTTCCTCTTTCGCGCGCTTTCTCTCTCGAGTTGATTTTGTTTTCATTCACGCAGTTGTCACTTCTCCCCTGAGAGACCTTCTTGTTGAACAAGCTACACAGTTTCATTTAAAGATCACCGTGAGTAGAATTCTTTCATTCTCAGGCCAGTAATTCAGCTCGTTTTGATGGAGAGGTTCATCTTTGACCTGTTTTTCTGAACAGCTCAAGAAGTTGGCCACTTGCCTGTTTGGTCTGTGATTCATCGTCCTCTCCCTCCGAGTAAACCTCGGAAAGCAGGAGCGAAAAGTCTAGGGCCTATAGGCACACCCTTCCAACATTTCTTTTACTCATTGGGGTACTCAAAGCTGAGATTATGAGCTCCTTCGGGTTGTCATCTTCGCTTTCTTCCCGAACTGAAAGATTTTCGCAACAGTCGTGCATTTCAAATCTTGTACTATACCCAAGCCAACTCCAACAAGAAAACGGCAGTCATGGTCAATAGCAAGGCAATCACGGCCGTATTTCGAGCTCTCCAGGTATGATATTATGCTGTGCGTGCACCTCCCCCCCTTTCGGTGTTGTTGCTGACAATGGGCCTTGAACATAGCTCCTCCTATCAATTACCATCCTCGCCCTGTCCCTCACCTTCCTCAAGGCACAGGTATACGGCGATCCTCCCACTACCACAAAGTTCACCGTCTTCGTAGCGTCTTTCACCATCTTCATCTCAGTGGCCAACCTCCTCGGTGCAATTTGGTGGACATGGCTCGAGGGCCTTGTCCCAACGATTGTCCTTCTGGGGCTGGACGGTGTCGCAACATTGCTGTTCATCGCGGCTGGAATTGTGAGTGCTCACTCTCTCTACTGTCCAAGAAAGCAGAATAATAACCAGTAGGAACACCAGGCTTGGACAGTAGGACTTAAAGATACCCAGTCCTGCTCAAACGACAGAAAAATGTATGTCACCGCGCTCATAAACGGCGGCACAATTGATGTTGGCGAGGGCTCCCTTGCTGGCTTTGTACAGCAGGATGATTCCGAGGATTCAGCGTTAGAGAGGCTGCAGGGACTATGCAATAAAGCTGTCGCAAACCAGAGCCTCATGTTCGTAGTTGGGGTTGCGCTTTGCGGTGGATTGGTAGCGTTGGGTTTCTGGAGACACAAAAGGGGCGGACAGAAAGGGGGTTATGGCGTGTAACCTACCACCGACCTTCGCGTTGCACACCCAAGGCAAACAAATGAAGAGGAGAGATTTGAAGGAGTAACGGCCGACAAATGTTGAAAGATCTACTAAGGACAGATTATGGTATTAAACTATGCAGTGTTATCTTTCTCCGGCTTATTTCTCATGCAAACAACAGTCCCTGTGGACAGACAGACATACTCCAATCACAAAAGCAGATCCGCATTGTTTGGCTGCCCCTGCGCGGAGTAGACCGGTACCTGCGCGTCAAACTGGCTGACCACATACCCCCCTCCATGCCCCTGGTCCCCAAAACCATCTTGTTGCCTGGTGTGTTGCTGCGCAAAGTACGCATCCGCATCCGACACGGCAGCGCTCATATTCCCCTGCCTCTGCACCGCTTTGTCACCACCATACCCGAGCCCGCTCAAGCTCTTGTTTCCGTCATCCCCTGGCTGCCTCAGCCCTGGAACAGCAACCTCATGACGTTGCAGGCACGGACTGTCGTGTAATCTCTTTGGTCGCGCGTTTCTGAACACTGTCTGTACCGGCTTAAGGTATACTGTAGCCAAGGTGCCGACGTTCAGACACATTTCCTCTAGAGTTTGCGGGTCCAGCTTTTCACTCTCAGCGGTAATGGCTGGCTTCTCCCCCATGACCACCCGTTTGGCCGCTTCCATGTCTGTCGAGAGTAGTCTCCAGTACATGTATGCCCGGTCTCGCAGATCAGGGTTGTCTGTCTCTTCCGTGGCCCATTTGAGGACCTTGGGAACCAAGTCCTGTCCCTTTGTTGGCCGTTGGATGAACAGCTTGACGGTGGCAGTCAGCAGGGCAAGCTGGACCTCAACTGGCTCTTCTGCGAAGGAATCCAAAAAGTCTTCCAACAGTACGTCCGAGTTCTCAATGCGAGAGGCATACTGGCCGATGACCCAGACCATAGCCGCCTTGGCTTCTGGCTCATCCAGACTGTCGAGGTGCTCACACAGGGTGCCGATGATGGACTCGTATTGGTTAGGGTATTTGCGGAAGATATTGCGGATGACGACAGTGGCTTCTTGAACAATGTAGGTGACTTTGGTTGAAACCAATTCCAGTAGCAAATTGATGCATCGGCGCGCGGCGGGCTCGATCTTGATGGCGAGCTTGCCGATAGCCCTGACAGCTTTGCGAACAAAGTGGACGTCAATTTCGGTGGCGTACTCTCGCAATTCGGTCAAAACTTCGTCGATATTATTTTCGTTGGCCAGCATAAAGATCAGCTCGAGCTTGGTGACTTTGACGTAGATGGGATCGTTGTATTTGCAGAAAAAGACGCGGATATCGTTGCGCAAGACTTCGGGGCGGCGCTGGAGGATCAGCAAAGCGTTTCTCAAAGCTAGATACTGAACTTCGGGTCCCTTAGCCAAGAGAGTAACGAGGGGTGGCGAGAGTTTCCTGCAAAGGGCGGAAATCTGTTTTTGGTCGGCAATGTAGTTCATCAGGTACAGAATCACTCTGATACAGGTGAGAACAACTGCCGAATTGGAATGAGAAAGCCGGGGAGCAATACGCTCTGCCAGCAGGGTAGCCTCTCCTGAATCCTGTGGCACATAGGACATGAGCGCTTCCAAGATATATGTCTGACCCCATCTGTCGAAGTTGTTAGTACACTCGCTTTCAGAAACAGATTTTATGTCACCGAAACTTACTCTGAGCAGTCTGGCAGAATAGCAACCATCTTGGATGCATTGCTATAGTCAATAGTAAGTTTGATGGCGTCGCTTCTTTCCCAGATATCCATCAAGCCCGCCAAAGCACTGGCGACAACAGTCGGATTGTCATCCCTCAGCAGACTGTTTAACCTGTCGATTAGATCTGACTTCTCCACCATGTGCTTGTCATGGTCATACAGCTTGGCGACGGTATATGCAGCCGTCTTGCGCACATACGGATCAGGATCCCGAAGAAGGTGCTTAACAATGGGTACCGTCGCCTCGACAAACTCTCGGACATGGATATAAGACATGGTTCGTAAGGCCAGCGCTCGGACGAGAGGGTTAGGGTCTTCCATGTCCTACCCATTATATCAGTACATCAACATTCATGAGGACTTAGAAAAGGGGGTCAACCAACATGTTCCAGAACAGGAATCGCCTTCACCGCTACCTCGGGGCGCATTCTAGCATAGTTGACCAGGAACAAGAAGCACATCTTTTTGATCTCGAGGTTTTGGATGCCCATGCACCCGATAATATCTGGAAACAGGGCCACCATGTCATTGTTGCTCATGGTCATGTTGGCAACGATCTTTTTCAGGGCGATTTTTTTCGTCGTGAAATTTTTGTCCTTTTTGCTGCCGCTGTTCAACTCGAGACGGAGCTCAGCGACTTTGCCCTGGGGTCTTTGTAAGTAAGTGGACGGGGGAAGATACGCCATGAACATCTTGGCGGCTCGGTGTTCATGATGTCGGGTTTCTGCTTGGTATGGATGGTAGAAACGACATGCGTTGAAGGATGGTGAGGGGCAAGGAATGTAGGGTAGCAACACGGAACGCGACAAGGCGACCATATCGCTCTCAGCTTGACTAGGTAAGATAGCTTCCCCCGCAAACCCGGACCGGACCAAGACCGCAAAACAAGGGATTGTGTGCTTACCCGAGCAAAAAGCTTCGAATCCCCTCCCTGTACGCTCGCCATGTTTGCTGTCTCGGATTGTTTCTCCCGCTCTCTCAAGAAATGATTTGATACACCAATGGGGCGGGCCCCTCCCACCGAGCCCTGTAAATGCTCTGCCTTCGTTGTTGTTTCCGTGTCTCTCGTTTTCGTTGCGATAGGCGCGCCAGGCCGAAGATGAGTTCTGGAAGGTCTGGAATCGAAGGCGATCGCTTGCTCGGTTTGTGCGTGGAGTTCAAGACGGGAAGATCGATGTTCGAAGTTTTTGTTCTCGTCGCGTCGCTATTTATTATATCGCTGCTGAGAGCCGAACTTGGTCTTGGTTCCTTGTCGTCTGCTCTGAGCGCTCCTGAGGGAAAGTACCGGACTTAAACCACCGGTATTATCGTCCGTTCTATCCAATGCGAAACTCGTCACAATGTCGGACGCTCAACGGTCGAGAAAAACGGCGGCAGTTGGAATTTGCGGCTCTGCCAGGAGCTTTGATAGAGGTGTTCAGTCGGTTCCGATCTGCTTGAGTTGGGTGCTTGCGTGGATCTCTCCTGGGGCAGTTGTCCAACAATGGAGGCCCCTGAAATTCAAATTGCGCCTGGGCCAATTCCAGTCCAAGCCAAGGTGGAGAATGATTCTGTGGGGAGAGCGGGGGTTCCACTGAGACGGGAACAAGCATCTGGGCCGCCAAGGAGCTCCTGAAATCCGTCCCAAAGCACGGACGACATTCAATCTTGACATCACCTTCAACAGTTGAGCTTCATTTCAATCAACCACCATCGCGGCGCGCACTCCTCGAGACCCCCCCATCACAATGTCAGCTACACCATTACCATCATGGGCCATTGAGCTCAAGAATCCTCCACCATACAAGCTCAAATCCTCGATCCCCGACCCCCCTGGCTATCCCTCTTCTCAGCCCTCAAACTCCAAGGTACGTTCCATACATTTCTCTGCTCCCCCTATCCATCGTTTGACTAACTGCTATCTCTGCGTAACAGAAAGACAAGAAATCTGCCCCGAAACGCGACCCTCCTTCTCCCGAAGAAATGGACACCCTAAAGCTCAAAAAGGCCTGGGAGGTCGCTCTCGCCCCGATCAAGTCCCTTCCCATGACCGCCATCATGATGTACATGTCCGGCAACTCACTGCAAATATTCAGCATTATGATGATTGTCATGGCCTTTAAGAACCCCATCATGGGTATCCTCGGTACAAACCAGGCGTTTGAGCGGTTCGAGACGGAGACAAACAAGAGCAAGGTGCTGCAGGTGAAGCTGGTATATGTGGTTATGCAGTTTGTGGCGCTCGCACTGGGCGTCTGGAAAGTGAATGGGATGGGGCTTTTACCTACGACAAGGAGCGATTGGTTGGCATGGGAGGCGCAAAGGGAGCCAGTTGAGTTTGCCGTGCCGGGGTTATGAAGTGTGCATAATATGGATTAGCAGGCAGGCGAGGGGGAAATGGTTGATATCAGTTTTGCATCGGCAGTCAGATAACAAATACGGCCTTGATTATCATATGGAGAGGTAGGCCCTCAATTTCTGGGTCCATGGGTCCCCTTCAAACTATCTCGAACTCTGTCCTCTGAGATCCTTGAAGCCATGCCCCAACAGTTTCGTTGGACGGAGACAAACACTCGTTTTCCTCTGATCTTTCATGGATGGTGCTGGTGTTATAGGTTAGTATGGCCAGTTCTGGCTTGCTAATCACCGCAATCCCAACCCTTTCGAACCTCTTGATCATGTTGTCTCTTTGTTCCACTTCTACTTCCCGTAGCACGAGGCATGGGATAGTTTCTTCTCCCAGATACAGCGGACAACAGTAAAGCACGCCTTTTCTTCAGTCTTCTATTGCTGAATCAAATCGGACGCTGCCCGAGAGTGCAGAAAAAGGGCCTGCGCGAAATGGATAAATACGCGAGACTGAGCCATGTACTCTGCGGATCGTCCGGAGCCTGCGAACTACGAAGGTTCTTCGCTGCATACTTGGTGAGATAAAGGCCGCTGATAGATTCGGAATAGGTGATGTGTTTTAGGACGCCAGTGACCCGCAAAGGAGAAGGCCCTGATGTCGAGGACCATGGTGTTGACGTAAGCAGCATGCCATAGTCTTGAAGACCAAATGCTGACCACTCAATATGATACCATGTTCCAACATAGAAGACAGACCGCTCTTCTGCAAGCCATGACCAGGTTGGAGCTCGTCGGCTGAGTGGTGTATTGTGGCAGAGGGAGACAGCCCAGGATAGGCTCTTGATGAAGCAAAGATTTGTATCGCCCCAGTGTCCGTTGCAGTAATGGAACCTAAGTCTGGTCTGTAGTCGCTCCTTGATTCCCCCCAATGCTATTGCCCTGTCGCCGGTGACAGTGAGAGCCCGAGAAGAGTAATAACCAACCAGCGAGCCCCAGACAAGATGGAAATGCAAGTGCAGAGACCCCTTTGTCTCTGTCATTGCATTCCCTATGGCGCGCTGGTGATCGCTTCTGTGAGCGTGAGTAACTGAACCTAGGAGGGGGGATATGTTTGTGGTGTCTCTTAGAAGGTCACTCTCCACAGGACTCGCAAGACTATTGTCGTGGGCATATAGCTGCCAATTAAGCAGATTGCTTAGGCCAGTCCACGGGACCCCCAGGTTTCTCTCGTAAAAATCGGTGTGGTAGCATGCCCGATGGATTTGCGAGAGCCCAAAAAATAGAGTCCGGCGGGAGAGCACCCACTCTTGCAACACCCAGCCCCTTTGGGCCAAAGATCCGTTGATGACATCGCCTCTAAAGCGCTCAAATGTTTCAGATAAATATAAGTGGTCTGGAGACATCCATCTCGCTGTAACCGGCAATTTGACCATGCGCTGGTCGGAGGGATCGTAGAGGACGCTTTCATTATTAACGCTACTCGAGGCAGCAATCGTCAAGTGCGATCTTTCATAGACAGTGCCCATCTGCCTGGCCTCGTTGGCCCAGTCTTGAGGGTCATCTTGGATGATACATAGCGATTCGATCTATATGTATGGCACGCCGATCATTTGGGTTAACTTGATTGCATCTTCGAAGGTCTTTGGCAGTCTTTCCAGCCCGACACCTTGCTGATCGTTGTTGAGATTGGCCCTGGTACTCTGGATAAGAGCTTTGCCACCCCATTGGTGACTAAGTGTTGTATAGGTCCCTAAAAGGCCTTCTGTATTGGCCAACTTTCGTTTTAAATCTGGTGAGAGACCAACAAAAAGAAGGCGTGTTGGCAGAGTGGTCTCGCAGCCTACTAATTCCCCCGAAAGACCACGCTGGTGGGTTAAGTCGCACTCGGTGAGCCAGCACTGTATTTGTTGTTCAGTCCTTGGACATGGCTTGGCGAACAGAGGCAATACATTTAGTTTGTTGAATAACGAACTCCAGGGCTGTTCATCCTCAGAGGCATAATGATTAAGTAAACAAGCAAGCCGGTCTGTAATTCAAACCATAGAGTAACTGGATTTTCAAATTTTGATCGGTCGTGCATATAAAGAGTTCAATATATGAGTGCGCAAACAGGGCATGAGTCTAAAGTGGACCGGATATCCTTGTACTCTATATGCAAGCTCTTGCAGCGAATGTGACTGTGGCGCCAGTTGTCTCTCGGTTTAGCGCAGTAAATAGCCTCAAGTGTAATGCGTCGGCAATTTATACAGATCACTGGGGGGTGTTGGAGCGGTATTATGCTTAGAATATGTGCAGAAACCCTCAACGGAGATGCGTCCTGTCGGATGTAAGTTCGCACGCTGTGGATAAACGAACAGAGATTGCTACGCAAGGCACAAGCCTCAAAAGACCTTGAAAGACAGTGAAAAGGCCTCTGATACCAATCCGAAGGCCTGCTGACTATATTTTAGGATAACCTGATTTAAGTGGCAGTCTGTATTCTTTTGTCCACGGCGTGGTTGGTTGGTTGGGCACCAAAAGGTCCATCACACCTGTTCAGTGTGACACCTCCGCTTTTCATGAAGTTCAGCTTCCGTCCTGAAAAGTATATCATAGAAAGCTCCTCAATCGAATGTCTCCAACATTTTCGAAGAGGCCCACAGAATTGCCTTTTGTCGGCGTGGTTGGCCAACAAGACGGTATAATGTCTGAAGAGTGGTCGTCGGGCCAAACGCAGAGCACAGTGCAAGTGAACATGCCATAATTAGACGTGGTTCAAATATGGTGTTTCAGGCCGTCGGGCACAGTGTGACAAAATAAAGCAGACAAACCCCCACCGCCAGGTCCAGACCACGACCCCTACCTAGCTTGTCAAGCTGGAAACTGGTACTGACGTATCTGGGTGGGCGATCGCTGGGACAGGATGAACTGCCCTCCCTGCACCGTGACGCCTCTAATTTCGTGCGGTTGAATTTTAGCAACCGACATTGCTTTCCTTTTACATTCTCAACTTCACATTGAAGATTTGACACTCTTGAATGTTGCGCATCTTTTGAGGTGGTTTTGGGGTGCTCACTTACACCAAGCTCGTGTGGAGCAGCTGCTTATCGACTGCCAATTGACGTCATCGAAGCCATCGCGGCGACTTTACGACGAACAACACGACAACCACAGCGCCAAAATGCTCGGCTGCCTGCTCTCTCGACAAACCGGGCTTAGGACGGCCCATTCGTTGCCTCCTCGAGCCAGACTGTTAGCACACCCCACCAGAATAATCTCACCCATCCAGCGACGCATCGTTTCCAGCCTTCCCCCCTCGCGGACCAACATCCCTAGAGCTGCTCCAGACTTCAAGACCTTCTTTACAACATCACCCCCATCTTTAACTCAGCTCCGTCAGCTGTCCACCGCAGCTTCCAAAAACGCCTCCAAATCGACCCCCAAAGCTCTCAGATACGCCTACCGCTTCGCCGCCTGGTTCGGCTCTTCTGTATTATTCGTCTCCCTCGGCGTCATCAGTTTTTTTATCTATGATGCCACAACCTACGTCGATCACGCCAACAAATCTGACCTCTTCATCTCACAACTTGCGCTTAACCCCCGGCGCGGCGGGCCTAAGAACCTCCCAATCCTGGAAGTTTTCATCGACGATGAAGACGACGAGGAACGCAAACGGCAAAAGGACAAGCCAAGACTGGTAATTCTAGGCGGTGGATGGGGAGGTGTGGCGCTGCTGAAGGAGCTAAACCCAGAGAATTGGCACGTCACTGTTGTCAGTCCTACCAATTACTTCTTGTTCACTCCTATGCTACCCTCTGCCACTGTGGGAACGCTAGGGCTGAGGAGCTTGGTTGAGCCGATAAGGAGGATAATCCACGGGGTTAGGGGGCGGTTCTTGCGGGCCAAGGCGGAGGATGTGGATTTCAGTGCAAGGTTGGTCGAGGTGAGCCAAATGGACTGTCGTGGGGTGGAGCAGAGGTTCTATGTGCCTTATGACAAGCTTGTGGTAGCAGTGGGATCGGTGACAAATCCTCACGGGGTCAAGGGGCTGGAACATTGCCATTTCTTGAAGGATATCAGGGACGCCCGAGAAATCCGGAATAAAATCATCCACAACCTGGAGTTGGCATGCCTACCGACGACAACTGATGAAGATCGCAAGAGGTTGCTGTCGTTCGTGGTCAGTGGAGGCGGGCCAACTGGAGTAGAGTTTGCCGCGGAGCTGTATGATCTGCTAAACGAGGACCTGATTCAGTTGTTCCCAAGGTTATTGAGAAACGAGATCTCGGTCCATCTCATTCAGAGCAGGGACCACATTCTTAACACGTACGATGAGACGCTCTCGAAATATGCCGAGGACAGGTTCGCCAGGGACCAGGTCGAGGTGTTGGTCAACTCGAGGGTAAGCGAGGTCAAGGAGGACAGTATCGTGTTTACGCAAAAGCAAAAGGACGGGACGATCATCACGAAGGAGCTTCCCATGGGATTTTGCTTATGGTCTACTGGTGTTTCTCAAGCGGGCTTCTGCAAAACCTTGAGCGCGAAACTGGGCAACGCGCAGACCAACAGACATGCACTCGAGACGGACACCCATTTAAGACTGAACGGCACGCCTCTCGGGGATGTGTACGCCATCGGAGACTGTGCCACTGTCCAAAACAATGTCGCCGACCATATCATCTCTTTCCTCAGAAGCATAGCCTGGAAGCGCGGTGTTACCGATCCCGAGAAGCTTTCTTTGCACTTCTCCGACTGGAGAAACGTTGCCGAACAGGTCAAGAAGCGGTTTCCACAGGCTGTGGGACATTTAAAGAGATTGGACAAGCTATTCGAGGAGTACGACCGCGATCGGTCTGGCACCTTGGACTTTGGGGAGCTGAGTGAGCTGCTCAAGACAATCGACAGCAAACTGACCAGCTTGCCGGCGACGGCGCAGAGGGCTCATCAGCAAGGGTCGTACCTCGCCCACAAGTTTAACAAACTCGCGCGAGCGGCCCCGGGGCTAAAGGCGAATGAAATCTCAGATGGTGATGTGGACGCGGCTGTTTACAAGGCTTTCGAGTACAAACACCTGGGAAGTTTGGCGTATATCGGAAACTCAGCGGTCTTTGACCTCGGAAATGATAGGGGTCAGCTTGCCGGTGGTTTGTGGGCAGTGTATGCATGGAGAAGCATCTACTTTGCACAGAGCGTCAGTTTTAGGACGAGAGTGTTGATGGCCATGGACTGGGGAAAGAGGGCGTTGTTTGGGAGAGGCAAGTCCCCTCTGTCTTCATGAACATGAATATTAACTGACTAGCGTGAAACAGATTTGATGAGCTACTGAGAGTCCTTCCGTCGACCATTCTGCGTCTTTCGAAACAGGGGGTAATATTATGATGAGGACATATGCGAAGCCATTTTGTACAATAAACCATGCAGCAAGCCTACCTAGCGTGGCGTTACCACAGGCAGGAGAGGAATTTGGGCGTTTCTTTGCCAGCTGAGGCCTCCAGAAGGTTGAATTCAGGAAGGATTGTAATGGTTTTTTTTTTGCGAAAACACAGTGAACAAAGTTTTGGGATCATGGACCAGTGTGTGTCAGGTGAATTCCATGTATATGTAAACTTGGGACATCCCCGGCCCGGCGCCATGCTACCGACTCCATGTGTATACCTAGATCAAGGTCTAATGCGATCATCTAACACCGGAAATAACGCCTCTCAACCCACCGCTCTTCAGCATCGGTGCACAAGTTGCCCACCACAACTGAGATATCCGGGAAAACTTTGGTCAATCTGTGCAGACCCATTCTGCCAGCGCTGTACGTGACCAACACGATTCTCTCTTCCTTAACGCCATGGTCAACGAGAACCTGCACGGCCATGAGCGCTGAACCACCAGAGCTCATTTGAGCGTCAAGCAGCAAAACGGCCGAGTGGTCAGCAATGTCCTTGGGAAGGACTTGGTAATGCAACTCTGGCTCTCCAGTGCGGATGTTGGACTGGATGAGTACACGGCCAGTCTTGCAGTCTGGGATCACGCGGTGAAGACCAGCCTCGAGAGCGGCGCCGCCCCGGAGGACAACGACGGCAGATACCTCACCTGCTGGGGCGAGGCCGCGGTATGGGAGGTTTTGAGGCGTGATGATGGTGTTCGAGGTAAAGAAGACGTTGTTTAAACCTCTGTAGTACGTGTGAGTCACTTGGTTCAGAGGCGATATGCTGCCAAAAAGAGAAAAGAAAAGGGGAGGGGGGACCTACTGCTCAACTAGCAAAGCGGCAAGACGGTCAAAATAGAAGATGAAGTCTTCTGAAGAGGTGTCAATGTTGTGAATAATGGTGTTCATGCCGCGCATCTGCGATGTTTGATTCATGATGTGAACTTTAGGAGTAAGGGGCTCTGAGAGGGCGCCAATCTCGAGGCGGGTAAGTGCCGCGCGATGGTGAGTAGACTTTTCGAGAAGCTTTTGCTGGATGAACTGAGTGACCATCGCTGTGATCATTAGCTTCAATAGCTACTAGAATTCAATAGTGGCAGGAGTTTGGCGTACTCATAGCAACCTGATTCTCAACACCGCGAGGGACGATGATATCGGCCACTTTTCGCTGAGGATCGACATACTATTCGCAAAATCAGTAAGGAATCCCCAGGCGAAAGCATCATTAGCCCTACCCTTTCAAAGTTGGGCTTCACAAAGGAGAACCATTGCTTGATAATGCCTTCGACGTCACGGCCTCTCTCTCGTTGATCTCGAAGAACTGTAGCAGTTGTCAGATGCAGGGACTCTTCCACAATAAGATAATCCAATCCAATTAAACCTACTTCTTCTGGAAAGGCAGGTGTCTGCGTCTGCCTCGCAAAAGATCTTTATATCATGTCAGTACTTGGAAGGTAAACCACAAGGTTGGTAGTCGGAGGTTACCTTCATGTCTAAGAGCTCAAGGACCCTGGGATCATGCAGGGCGAAGATACCCTCAAGAATCAAGACATGGGGTGAATAAATGGATGTGGTCTGTTCCAAGCGAGCATGCTTCTCAAAGGAATAAACAGGAATATCGGCGCGTTTGCTAACGAGATTAAATCATCAGACGGACCCTTTACAGTTCACATCTACGGGCAAACTGGGAAGCGGAAGACTCACCCCGCTTTCAGATCTCGCAGCCGGTCTACCAAAACGTCAAAGTCCAAGGCCTGGGGTGGAAACGATCCTGGTAAGTCTGGCAATCCTGGATCCCATTCATGAGAATGATCTGGTGGAGGTTGTTTTCTTACATCTGGCGCATCAAAGTCGTATTCACAGCGGAACGCTTTTCTCGACGCTTCTTCATCGAGGGACTTGTAGAACGAGTCCTAGCGGATATGAAAAGAGTATGAGTTTTTATTTTTGTTTCTAGCCTTATCTTCTTAGGCCCGAGACTTACGATGGACAAAATGACAACCCACGGCAGGTTCAACTTGCTAACGATGGCCTGCGAGAGAGTCGATTTTCCAGAACCCGAGCTGCCGGCGATACCAATGATGCTGACATCGGCCCATGGCGGGGCATAATGAGCCCTCTTTGCAATGGTGCCGTCGACGGACGAGGTACCGGTAGTGCCGTTGGCTTTCAGGTTCATGACAAGGTCTTCCAGCTGTGGTGTACCGGGGGCGATGGGGATGGTGGAAGGCATCTTAGACCAGTGCGGTGGTAGTTGTGAGGGGTAATATAGTATGGTCGTGAGGATGGAACAGGTTGTTATGGGAGACTCATTTGCATTTATGCCTCGTCGGGGTGAGGCTTGAAGCTTACCTTGCCTTGGTTTGCTGGCCAAACTATAGGTGCAAATCCTTAAGTTTTTCGGCCACTTTTGGGTCCGTTTTGGCTGGTGAACCTAGGCAGAGGGAGTGCCCTGCTTTGTTTGGAGCCACGAGGTGCCTCAGGTGCCTGGCAGTCTCCAGATATTGCCCCTCGCTAAGCGTCGGGTTGGGAAGGTCCTGACGGAGGGGAGGGTTATATGTGGCCAACTCTGCCATCTTTTTCGCCCGCCGTGCACAGTGCTGCAGCGCCGTGAGCTCACACAGTGCGCTTGTCCAGGGCAGATGTTCGTTGCCCGGCTTCTCTTTGACCCTGGCCGAAGAGCCTCCGCAGAGAGACCCGCAAACAACTCCACTGGGAGCTCGGACACCTCTTTCCTCTAGGTTTTCACCTTCAGCTCGAGCTCTCTTCAACTTCCACCTCCTCTATTCCCACCAAATTTTTCGTTGGCCAACCACTAAAATCATCGCAGTGCAACCTGACCTCAGGTGCACCAAACGGCAGATGTAAAGCACAGCAAGCCAGTTTGCACATGTCCAACTGGCAAGCCTTTCAGCAGGGGCACCTCGATCCCGATTTTGCGTTTAGGGAACACATCTTCGCCCAGTTTCGACAGGCAGCGCAGCGTCAATCACAGGCTGGCCCCATGGTAAGTACCTCTCGATGAAGCATCTTGTGCGTGTTCACGCGCTGACTTTGCCCCGATTCAGAATTCATCCACGGCGACTACTGCTCCCAAACATGCATTCGAGGCGCGCCTAGGCGACACCAAGACGCCCAAAAAGTTAGTCACCATTCCCCTTCCTCTCAATCACTCCGGCAATATGATGATCGCATATCAATGGGAATCTCTCTGATTATCCATGAGGAGAAACTCTGCATCAATCTCGTAATCTCTGAACTGCCCCTTTCTCTCTTATTCATTTCTCGCCTCGCCGCTATTGACATGACTCGGTTCCGTGCTGACAGAACTCAGTGACATCAACGCCTTGATCTTGGACTACTTGACGATGGAGGGGTACCCAGGCGCCGCTGCCAACTTCTCCAAGGAGGCAAACCTGGCGCCACAGCAAGAGGATCCCTCCATCAAGACCAGGCAAGAAATTCAGCATGCTATTCATAGCGGGGACATCGAGACGGCCATCACGGCCTTGAATGCCCTCGATCCTGATGTAAGCCTTTTCATTTTGTTCATCTCTTTGTTGCTATGATTTGAAACAGAGTTTCATGCACCACGCATAATAAGCCTTCGGGTTCTTTGCTGAGAAACACCCACCACTTTATGAGCGCAACTTACCCACCATTCATTGTATTGCATTCATCTGTACGAGTCTGTCTCTAATACACGATACCAGATATTGGATAAGAACCCCGAGCTTCACTTTTCCCTGCTGCGTCTTCAGCTCGTGGAGCTGATCAGGCAATGCTATGGCGGTGACATTGGCCCGGCTTTGGATTTTGCCACGCAACAGGTGGCCCCGAGGGCGTCGATGAATGAGCAGTTCCGAATTGATCTCGAAAGAGCGATGTCGCTGCTCTTCTTTGACCACGACTCTAAGCTTAGTCCTGAGTTGAAGGCTTTATTATCGTCAGATCTACGCAGAAAGACTGCTACCAAGGTCAACGAGGCGGTCTTGGTCCGGCAAGATCAGCGCAGGGAAGCAGCTATCCGGGCTTTGGTGCGCATGCGGGCATGGGCTGAGTCGTCAGCCCGATCGTCCAAGAAGAAGGATCTGCCCTCCGACATCAATATTGGGCTAACCGGAGAGAACGCGGTTGAGTTTCAGGAACTTGCAGAGACGAATGGCCATGAGCCAATGATTATGACTTGAAGATGAACCACTGGATGGGAGACGACACGATGATATCCTGTTGATTTGTTTGGGCGTTTGCAGCGAGCTGGATGGTATTTCATGAGCAAGGGAATTGTTGCTTTTGGGAGGTTTGAAGGCATTTTATTGGCGTCACTGGGCAACACGGGCACTCGGCAACGAGACAATCGGGCAATACAGTACTTGATTCTTATCGCTGCTCAGCCTTTTACATATAACCGCTTTCTAAAGCAGGCTGTTTCGTAAACGGAGACATTAGACGTATAATACCAGGATTTACCTGCGGCTGATTTGGTCCATATCCTGGGGAGCCTCCTCACAAATAAGGCCCAACAGTGCCATGTTGTCGTTTTGTTTTATTCTCCTTCATAAGGCGAATAACCCGTGCCATCACACCAGCTTACGATGCTCGTAGACTGACATGTTTTCGGTCATAACAAGCTCGCAGACCCATGAAGCTGACATCGACACATTCAGGTCTCCAGTGCTGGTAGTTCTAATGAGTTAGCTGACGGCTTCTCCGACTCCTATGCGGTGTGCAGCAGAAATTTTGGAACGTGCTTTTCAATACGTCAGACGCTTGGAGCTGGCAGTCTTACCTTCCGAGAAAGGTTCTCGTCTTGGAGAGACTGCATCGTCGGCAAAACATGTTTCGCCATGACGAAATTAATAACGTCAATCAGCCCGACCTTCACCATTTGAACGGAGCATTCAAGTGTCAAAAATACTCCAGTTCTTTTGGTTGAGCATCTATAACCAGACCAAAAACATCAATCTGCTTCACATGGTGGTCACCCCATGGCCTCCCCCATTTGCCATGATATGTACATTCCCCTCCAAACTTGTTTTGTCCCTCATTCTTCACTTGGTCCTGACGATCTTCAACTTACCGGGCGAGTAGGTAAAGTTGTTGGCGTAGGCCTTTGGCGTGAAAGCACGGGTGTTTGGCTCCTGGACAAAGTACTCGTACCCTTGCTTCTCGGCGAAGGCGATGGCGTCCTCCTTGGACTTGAACGACAGGTGGGTGCCCTGCATCGAGTCGGCCGAGGACTGCCAGCCCATGAGGGGGTTCTCCCATCTATGGCCCTTGCCGAGGACGTCCCAGTCCATGCGCCAGCGGGAGCCCTTGGCAGTGCCGGATTGGGTGGCTGGTTTGGAGGGTTGGTAGATACTTTTGGAGGTCAAAGTTAGATAGCTGTATATTTCTTAGGATTATGGAGCGAAAAGACGAAGAGGAACTAACCGGACGGTGCGGGCTTGCAGCTCGAGAGGGGCGCCAGAGATCAGGCCGGCGGGGAGGGGGAGATTTTCTTCGGAGCCGTCTTGAATGGTCTTGGGTACTGGGGTGAACATCCTATATTACCCAATATCAGATATCAAGTTGTGTATGATGTAGACATTTATATCGAAATAAATATAGAGGGGCCGTACGAAGTGGCCTGGTCAATGGGGACATCATAGTCGGGCGCATTCCGCTGGGTAGAGGCCAAGTCCTCTGCCTTGGCCTGCTTGGGAGACACTGCAGTTGAGGAAGAGGTAGAGCTCTCGAATCGGCGCGAGGCAGGCAGAATGCTCGATCGGGGGGAGAAGGTTGCTGTGCGCAGCAGTCTGGCGGCGGCCGAGGCCGCAGAGGGGCGTAATGAGGCCATTGTGTGTTGTTATCCTGACGAGGATCGTTATCGTCGTCGAGGTTGTAGAGAAGTGAAGCTCGCACTGCAAGCTTCCAGCGCAAAGCTACTTGGCTGGTTGGTGCTTGCGTCGAGTTGCGGCCTTTGGCCCCACCCTGGTCGCCCTGATTGGCTAACCGGAAACAACCGTTTGCGCAACAACATTCTTGCTAGCCGGATGATTGGGGACCTTGCGTTTTCCCGCAGCCCTTCCCAGTTGGACCTTAACAGCTCAATTCCGTCAATCGTTCCCGACGACGACGACACTCCGCTCAATTCGACCCGAGTCGACTCCTTTTTGTCTTCGAATCCGATAATCGCGCGAAAGCCGCGATTACCCCCTCTGAGAAAATGAGCTACGTCACTCGCCGGGCGCTTTCGACCCTTATCCCCCCCAAGGTAAGATTCGGCCGGATAGGGAGGGCAGCAGGCGGTCAAGTGACCTTGCTAACTGACAATACTAGGTCGCTTCCCCCAAGGTACGTCTATTTGATTGAGTCCGACATTGCGAATGCGAATGGAAAGCCGAATGGGAATTGGAGTGCGGGTAGTAGGGCGACTTGGAAGCGGGACAAGGGGCAAAACGCTATAGACGACGGGATGTTGATGGAGGGAGGATGCATCGGAAACGGAGGATCCGGCCAGGTCAACGATTTGATCAGAGTCATCAGCTAACGGAGGATACTAGGCCATTGGTGCCAACCCCGATGCCGTCCGCATGCAGCGTGTCGTCAACTTTTACTCCAAGCTCCCTCGTGGGTCTGCCCCTGAGGTGAAGCCCACCGGTCTCCTCGGAAGATACCAGGCCAAGTACTTTGGCAAGAACCCCAGTGCTGCGCGTAGGTATCTCTGCATCTGTCGGGGAAACGACAAGGGAGAAGATTAAGTGCTGATCATGTTATAGCCATCGTCCACGCTATTCTCCTGGTCCTTATCACTGGTTACGCCCAGCAGTACTACTTCCACCTTCGTAAGTTTTGAATGACAAGAATCAAGGGGGTGGGAGACAAGTTTCTAACAGATAGATAGGTCACCACAAGAACAACGCCCACTAAGCTATTTCATCCGGTGTTGGGGAATCTCTTTCCGCTTGGAGTTGACTTGGGCGTGTATATAACCTGTTACCGAATAGAGTAAAGTGTTGATGAAACACTGAGCAACACAGTTTCTTTTGTTTGGTCTTGGTTGGCTGTCTGGAATGATTTATCTCTGCTGGGTGGCCAATGGCGCAGCTCAGGACCATTGTCACACGACTTTATGGCGGAGATGAAGCACAGGAACCTCGAACAGGCCCAAAGCTCCTGTGGGAACTTGTTGTCCTACATAACGCTCAGCCCAGTAGCAAGCATTGGGAACGATGGTATGAAAAATATACTACTAGCGATCTACCTACATCTGCAGGTTACTTTGGTGCTGTGCAGAGCAGAACATTCTGGGCATGGTTCTCAAGAGTCAAGACCACAAGTGAGTTTAGGGAGTCCTGTGCCTGTAAAGTATGGTTTATGGGGACTCTTGGTACAAAAACATATATTCATCCCACCCAACCTGGCAATGATAACTTCCAATCAGCAATGTCAATTTGTGGCCATTCGCTGGTGCTTGGTTATGATCACCCTTAACCGGCCATGTCCACTTTGTACGTTGCTGGCTCGGGACTGGTTGTCTGTGGAGGGGCAGATCTTCAACCTCGCACAGACCACCATCCCTAGCACTAAGCCCGAAGCGATGGCCCTGGCAGCTCTGACCTCTGGTTGCCAACCGACCGAGTCGTCAGTGCTGCAAGTGGGCGAAAAGACCTCCGACCACCAGCCGCATCGCCTCACAGGACACTTCCTGCCCTCTTTCTCCAACGACCCTTACCTCACTCTTCCACGACGACCGAATACCGACCCGCGACCGCGAGGTATCAACCTCTTCAATTATCCCAAGCATTTTCAGGGTCAAGAGGTACGTATCAGACCTCCAACTAAAGCGGCCGAGCCAAAGTGGGTTGCACACGACGAACAAAGTTGCGAGTCGACTTGGCTGCAGTTCCTCCGTTGCGCGACGCCCAGACTTCGACCTGCTCCGCGCTGCACCCTCAAGCAAACTAACCCTCGCTGCTTCGTGGAGCTGACTGGAACCTATCTTCTTTTCTACAGAAAACATTACAGCATCGTCTATCTGTACGCTACGACGGCTTAACCTGTCCCGCGCCGAACAGTGATCGGACTATTTCCCTCCACGATCTGATTCCACGAGTATTCCACACGGATGATGGCCACTGAGTCACCAAAACAGCGATCCGATGAAGCTACCATAACTTCTGACGCCGAGCTCGTGAGTTCCAGAGCTGCTCCTCCCTCCTTGGGGACATGCCGCCTTTGCTGACTGTTGTTGCGCATATTTACAGTCTACCAAGGTCGATACTAACCCGCAAAATGTCAATGTCAACCGAACGCACATAAATGGTGCTTCAACCGAGGACCTTGCAAACAAGCACATATCCGACATTATCGACGATCTTGTAAACTCAGCCGAAGTTAGTGTTAGTGGAGGGTCCGACAACGAGGCGTCCAAAGATGGCTCCAAAGGCAAGGAGGGTGGCGCCAGTCATGCCAGACCCTCGTCGACTACCAAGAAGCCAGCTCCTTTCAAGGCCATCAGCGTCAACAGAACTTTCCTCCACCAAAAGGGCACGGCGCCTCCTACTCAGACAAAGCCACTTGAGAAGCCCGCGGTTACACTCAGCTCCTCTCCGACCCCATCCAGCACTTTGAGCTCACGGCCCCGATTGGTCGCCAAGACCGGCAGTGGCTTGGTTGCAAAGTCCTCTGGCGCAAATGGAGGGAAGTCGGGATCGGCTCCAGACGCAAACGCAGTCTGGAACAAGAATCGACGTGAGCAAACATCCTGGAGTGACATGATGTTTTTTTGCTAGGGCGAATAGTTTGCTGATGCATTTTTAATAGCCGTACCCCCACCGGAACCCAAGAAATATACCGATGAAGAACTTAAGAAGTATGGCATCCATATGGCGAACCGCCTTGGACCCGAAGACATCAAGGGGGAAAATAATTGGGCAGATATCGAAGACGACGATGAGGATTGGGCGCCCGAGGCCATTGTATGGGCCGATGGAACGAAGACTACGATTCCACATGTCGATGACCATCATGCAGCGCCAGCTTCTGTTTCTGCCCCCGCGCCCCCTGCTCTACAAGCACAACTGACTCCTGAGCTGGCTTCCCGACAGGCGTCACAAGAAAGTGAGAGTTCAGCCAGAACGAAATCCTCAGCCCCGGTTGCCCCACCGGTTACCATTCCCGGTCCCGGCCCCGCGCCCAAGACCCATGTACTTGGTGGCGGCAAGGGTTTAGTTTTGAAGGGTGCCCCTGAGAAGCCAACTCTTGTTGCGAAGCCGCCTCCTCCACCAGCAGCAATCAAATCACCTTGGGCTACAATACCAAAGGTTGACAAGGTCTTACCGATAGCAGCATCAGATGTGTCTGGAACTTCCAAATATCACCAGCGCGACCCCGCCCTTTCTGGTGATGCTCGTCTGGCGCCTAAGGAGATTGCAGCCGACGATTTCAGTAGGGCCCCATGGCGCGATGGCCCGGCACACGGCAACCGAGAGCTGTATAACTCCCAGTCTGGCCGCTATGAACCAGTTTCCGACCGCCGTGGTATGGTACGCTCCGATGTGCAACCAGGTCGACAACCTGCGCTCTTGCACCGGCCTACGCACTACGACCAGCAAGGGCCTTTTGAACCTTCTGGGGCCTACCCGGCAGCTAGGGACAGCGAACAGCCTGGTCCTTATGGTCGACGCCGTGGATCCTCCAGTGTTAGTGGCGGAAGCGGAAACTTGCACCGACTGAAGACGCTTGAGCACCCGATGCCGCCTCCAGAGCTCATCAACGCCAGACGTGGATCAATGACAGTTGGAAGCGATGGCCCCGCTTCGCCGCGGAATTTCTCACCGTCTGGCGGACCTCGTCATCCCCAAGGCTGGGCTCCGCGAGCTTCCCCTGCGATGACGCATGCGACGCCATATCACCAAGCACCATCGGTAACCAGTGTTCAAGATGCTGTGCCCGCAACCATTCAACAATCTCCACTCGTTCCGGCGGCGAGCCTTGTCGGTGTCACTGAGCAGGATATTGAACTGCAGAAGAAGTTGATGAGAGAACGACGCGAACTTGCCCTAAAGCGTCGTCAAGAACAGGAAGCCAAAGAGGAAGCCGAGAGAAAAGAGCGCATTCGCGCAAAGCTGGAAGCAATGGGACCTGCTCCTGAATCCAAGAGCGCCAAAATGGCGGCGGCGAAGGACCACCCCACAGCTCCAGTTCAGCCTCGTGAACCTGCCGTGCACAAGTCCACGGAGACCCAGGAGTTGAAGCCGAAAGAAAATACCCATTCAGCCGGCCCATCTGAACCCGACCGGAAGTCTGAAGCTCTACCAAACGGATCACCAGCGCAAACTCTTGCGACTCTTGAAAGTGTCGATACCCAGCCGCATACCCACGCCCACCCCTGGCCGAACTCAGTCAAGCCAGTTGAGCGGTATCAAGCGACTCCCACCTGGGGCCCTCCACAAACCGGACCGGCCAAGAATGTTTGGGGCGCTCCAAACAACAATCGCACTCTCGGCAACGGAACATTCGTGTCTGATTTGGGTACCACGCAACTGCCACATCCGCTTTCGAGCAAACCTGGGCCTGGTCCTATAGCCCCGCCAAACAGTATACGTGGCCCAATGGCTCCCACTACTCGCCTGCCACCCATCGGACCTCCGAGATCAGGATCTAGAAGTGAACAGGCTCATGATGGGAAAGCATCTGAGCCGAGGCAGACTGCTTCATCCGCCTGGACTAATAGCGCTGTGGGCTTACAAGATGACCTGTTTACAAAGATGCTGGGCGATTCCTCCTCGGAACGAGAGCATCGACTCAAGGAATCCGGTCGTGGGCTAAATGACCAGCCTCCTATCAAGGACACTTGGCGACCAACGAAACTGGATTCCGATGGCAGGCGGGTAGATTCTGCTCCGAAGCAGACGGTCAAGATTGGCGCTGAGCATGCTTGGGGCGCCGCTGCCGATGCGAAGCCTACAGTCTCTCAACAAGAGCCGTCGGTGTTGAGCAGTGGGCCATCTGAATACGGCCACCTTACCCAGAGTACTATCAATACTCGGGATATCTCGACAACATCAATCTTGGGCGTTCCGACTGTGCCCCAGCATGCTCGCGGGTCTCGTTTCTTCCCCTCATCACGCGATGTTCGTCTGGAAAGCAGTAGAGAGGGTTCTCGGCCCAAGTCACCATCTCCCCCCCCCCCAGACATGGCAGGTCACCCTGCGTTCGATGGAGATGTTGATCACCCCCACGTGTCCCTGCCTCGTCCTCAGCCCGTTGTGCGGCTTCCTCCGTCTGCGTCCAACGACGGGAAAACGGTAGCCGTTGCTGGCCAAAGTAAATCCCAGGTTCCAAGCTTTTCTTGGGCTAAAGAGGCTGCTTATAAGGAGTCCGAACATGCCCCGGCTGGACCAAGCGCAGCCAACCGTCGACCATCCTTCAACAAGCCAGAGAGTGCGTGGCAGGCGAGGTTCGACAATCTGCTCGGCGGGCGCAAGGCCCACTCGGTCAATCCCAAGTCCCCGGGTCTTAATTTCGGTGATCAATCCGCCCACATGCGCTCCGAGCCATGGCCTACCTCGCCCTTCTCCCACTCTTCTTCGGCATTGTCTGGCAAGGATGGATCGGTAACCACAAAGGGGATGGCTGAAGATTGTTTTGAGGAGCAAGAGATGGGATCGCTGCCGCCGGTTAGGATTCCTAACACCGTTCCCGAAGCGGCATGGCAGCCGTCTCCCGCCCCCAAACCTCTTCCAAAGAAACTCTATGCCATTCCAGCGAGTGCGGATTCCATCACTTTCCCCGTGCCCATGTCAGGGGCTGGCACAATATGGTGCGTGTCGTTTCCCGGAGCCGATAGGAAGGAGATTGTGGTTCCTTATGGGCGGAACCGCAGCAACCCCCGTCGTGGAGGCCTGCGCGGTGGCCGGAACACCACTACACCCCATTACAGACAAGGAGGAAAGGGACGAGATGCACCATCTTCGTCCGTTGACCAAGGATCAAGCTCTACAGGCGCCAACCCCTCGCATGGTCGAGGCAACCGTGGGAGCTATCGCGGGCGTGATAACTGGTCTCGTAGTACCCCAGCACCCATTCAAACATAGAGGAAGTGAGTGGATTCGTGACATGGCGGGAGAACGGACCGGTATATCGATATGACTCCCTTTTCTTTGGAGCCGTCAACTGTGTCTATCGACAAACACAAGTCGAAAGACGACGTCTCAACTTTAATCATAGCGGGCAAGCGATATATTGGCCCTCTATATGTTGAACGTGTTGCACGGAATGCGGCGACAGTGCAAGAGTTTTCGAATCTCTTTCTTTGTCAGCGACATTATTCAGTCGCATCTCGTGGAGTCGGGCCACTTCTTGGTCGATTTCTCTCGAAGCACCATGAGCTTCTCTGCTTTATCACACTAACCTGGTCAGCAAAGGATGCGTTTGTTGGACGAAAAAGCAAGGGACTGTCAATTCCCTGCTTTGGGTGTGTCTTCTGGGCTCCTGGATTCGCATGGCATGCTCAACGACCGATAAAGGCTGGATGGAAAGGGCGGGATCACGGAAAGTGGGATATCAACGCAAGCAGATGCTTGTTTGGGCTTCAACCTTTGGGGCATTTCCATTAAGAAGGGCTTTAAAATGATTGGAATGGTAATCCGGGAAGATGGCAGGGCATACTGGATGTTCTTGGCACATGATATCAAGTGTTTTCCATCAAAAACAAAGGGGCGTGTATAAGAGAAGGAAGAGGACTTGTCATTTTTACCTTCAGTGTGTGGACGGCGTAATTCCATCCCGCTTTTCAGCTGAAGCATGGGCGATAGGCAACACAGATGGGGTAACATTGTAACTTATTAGTTCAGTGCAGTAAATGAGCTCATGACTGTATCATTCGTGCATGTTTGTCTTGTGTGTTATCAGTGATTTGGCTCTATGCGCATGTCAACATTTGGTCGCCCCTTTCTCGGGAGACAGTTGTGTCATTCGCCCCGCACTTCCATTCGTCTTCGGTCGTCTTCGGTCAATGGCCTTTCTCCACCCCATCACCAAAAACTTGGACTTTGGCCCTGTGTTCTCGGCTCCAACTATCACTTTAGCTGAAACTGCGCTGTCTCATTGGCCTTGACGAGTGCCTGCTTCAAAATGGCGCCGACAACATCGGGTGGAATGATCTCCAACTCAATAAACACCTCACCCATCCTACATGACATAACTAACCAGACCCTCGACTCTGATAGGAGTGTTTACGGGTCCAAAAAGGAGCTGATCAATTTTCTTAGAGGCTGGCCCTCCCCATCCTTGCTCTCCCCCTCCATCTTACAATCCGCCACGGCAGCACTCATGGCCGATCCCTCGTTGTTCGTTCCTGCCTTGCAATACGGCCCAGACCCCGGGTACCAGCCCCTCAGAGAGGAATTGACTGTTTGGTTGGGAAAGCAGTATTCAACCAAAACCAAGAGCGGAGAAATATGCATCACGGGGGGGGCGAGTCAGGGGTTGGCGTGTGTGTTGGCTAGTTTCACAGAGCCATCTTATACACAGACCAGTATGTTGGCCAAACCCCGGTCACATGATAATGCCTTGCTGACAGGTTTAATGCCAAAAGTATGGGCCTCTGCCCCATGCTACTATCTCGCCTGCCCCATCTTTGAAGACGCTGGGTTTGGCCCGAGGCGCATCAAAGCCGTACCAGAGGACCAGCAGGGCGGTATCGATATCGAACTGCTGGGGACCTTGCTGCAAAAGTACGAGGCTCAACACCACCAGCAAAGTCACAACGAGACAGAAAGAAAAAACGCCGGCTCTTACAGGAAACACTATCGCCATGTTGTGTATCTCGTCTCGACGTGCTCCAACCCTTCCGGCACGACCATGTCGTTGGGGAAGCGGAAACAACTGGTGGAAGTTGCCAGAAAACACGACGTGTTGGTGGTGAGCGATGATGTCTATGACTTTTTGCAGTGGCCTATCCCCCCAAGCTCGCCATCCTCGTCTGAGCTCGGCCCGTTACTCCCACGCCTGTCAGACATCGACTGGTCATTGCCCCCCTCAGCAGCAGAAGAAACAAAAGAAGGCAAACGGTTCGGCAATGCCATCTCCAACGGCTCATTCTCAAAGCTGCTAGGTCCAGGTCTGCGAACGGGATGGGTCCACGGCACGCCGGATTTCATCATGGGGCTTTCACAAACAGGAGCGACGAGATCGGGGGGCGCGGGGAGCCAGTTTGCTGCTGCTTTACTGGCTGAGGTTATGAAGGCTGGTGAGCTGGAGCGGCATTTGCAAGAGACGGTTAGGCCTGGCTTGCAGAGGCGGCATAAGCTTATCATGGAGACCATCAAGCAGGAATTAGAAGAGTTGGGTGTGACAGTCGCTGCGCAAGATGGGGGCATGTTCGGGGGGTATTTTGTTTGGTTGACTTTGCCGGAGGAACTTGATGGGAAGACAGTGGCACAGAAGGCGAGACATGATGAAAACTTGATCGTTGCAGAGGGGGAAATGTTCGAAGTGAGGGGGGATGAGGAGGGGTCAAAATTTCGGGGGAATATCAGGTTGAGTTTCTCTTGGGAAGAGGAACATAACATAAAAGAGGGAGTGAGGAGGTTGGGAAGTGTGTTAAGAGGCTTGTTGAGGGAGAAACGATGACTGTAAAGGTAGAATATGACGATGGAGCCTGGAGTTATTATGACGTTGGCGACTTGATGGAGAAAGGCATGGCTTACCTAGGTATGTAGTGGCTTTTGAAATGGCATCATACTTTTTTTGTGAAGTAACGAACCAGTCCACAGAAAAGTTCACTTGACAGTGAAATCAAAAGGCTCACACACCCCCTTCGGGGCCAGGCTATGAAAACCCAGTTGCATAAGATTTTACTATCCCAGCAGCGGGACAAGGGGGGGAGGGGGGGATATTGGCAGCGAGGGGGGGGGAATCGATTCCGGAAACTCCCAGGTCTTTGTGAAGACTTGGGCGGGAGTCGAACTCAAGGCGTCCGCAGAGCAATGTTCCCACTGGGCACTGTTAGTTGCCTGATCGGGTCACCCTGCACCTCTGCCAGCTGGGTTATGCGCACATTATGAGTCGTTTTGGTGCGGTAGTGGTTGCTGGAAGTTGAGCGGTGAACTACTATATATAAACCATTGTGCAGGTCGCAGGGGAGCAGAGTCTCTGCAGCATATGAGAAGTCCTAATGAACACCGTTAACCTGCAGCCTGTGCTTCCTGGTATCATCCCGTCGTGTAGATGGGGTTACTGTGTAAAGTTGACTTTTTACCCATCAAGGGGCGTGTGTGCACATACGCCCTGAGGTCCGTATTCTCGCAACCTGAAAGAACAGCTGTTATCTGTCCAAGTACACGACATTTTCTGGATACACGAGTTTTGATCGAAAGGTTTCGATACCGCAAATGTATGCTGATGTCGAATATCAACGTGCGTGACAAGACACCTCCCTCCGTTAATACCTTTGCTTATTGTAGCGGGAAATGAAACATATAACTACAGTGTCTTTATTGCAAGCTCTGCAATCACGAGCCGGTCTAGCCTTTTGCCAGCATCGTAATCCCTAGTGCCTTGCAAACGTTGATCTCGTTCCATCATGGCACACATCAGTCATCGTTTACGACAGCAATGAAACAGCGTGAAGTCTTTAAGCCTCCTCACCGAACCACTATGCACATATGAATATTAATCCACATCAAGATTCCAAAAAGTTTGTGGTAGGCAGCAAGTAAGATTTTCATCTGGCAATAATATATACACTACACTAGTCCATCCAGTCTCTGGACTCATCTCTGCCCCCACCCTTCTCATCTAGTTCATGTGTATCTCCTCTAGGTAACCACTTCTATCCTTTTCTCCGTTTCGTTTCATCAAGTTCGTTGAAGATAAAACTAGCAAGATGGAAATGGCATCACCAACTTTGTTACCAGAACCAAAATGAAGAAAAAGAGAACCACCACACTAACCTCTGTAACCTCAGAGAAAACCTGGATCGCCACTCGAACCGCCAGAACCAACAGCGAACCGGGCCCATAAGGCAGGTATATGCCACCAAACTCCATCCAACCTAATCCTTTCTAAGATGGTGTTCCATGTTCATGCCCAGTCCCAACTTGATATGAATAAACCAGATGGAAGTGTCCTGTCTTTCAGAGGTACCATAGACTCCAATCGACAGACCAAACTCCTATCAAAAAGGTCACATGGAATTCCCGCATGTTTCATGCTAGACATCTTCCCACCAGGACGATAGCCACATGCTCATGCTCATCATGTCTATAAATGGCCCTTCCTTTGGCCGAGGGATTCGATTGAGCGTAGAAATCTGCGGTTCATATAGCAGTCTCTGAAATCGAACTCTTGGATAATGATTGGTGTGTTTTGCCGCTGAAAGTGCTCACTTGTCCTCCCGGTGCTGCGTTGTTGCAATTCAACTGACCTGCGAAGCAAGTTCCGAGCTGGATGTTGAAGTCGAGAGAAACGCAACCTCGTGGCGCTCTGACTGTAAGAATGTTTAATGATCTGAAGTCTATTGATTTCTCATCAACCCTCGCCGCATCTTCTGAAATTCTTTAAACTGCAGCTCATGGTTGTCGCACGCGGTAAGCCACTTTTGTCTCAACGGCTTGTCCAGCTCCAGCGCGTTGACGTATTCCTGATAACCATTGTCACCTATAGCACCGACCCATGCAAAGCCCTCTGAATTTTGTTGAGCCTGACGTGTAGAAAAGTGCGTCAACATCGTGCCATTCCATTGAGACCAAGCAATCATGTAGGCCTCAAACTCCTTGGCATAGGTATTCCAGGCTGGACTCCCCACTTTGGCACCACCAAAGGCTAGAGCCGTAGGAACCTTGGGCGCCTGAGGAACAGGTGGGCATGTAAGCGGAGTAGGTTTCATCTGAGGAATGGGGATCTTGACCGAGGGTCTGCTTTGGAATGGTAGGCTCTGGCCCAAGTCGGCAAACGAGTTCAATCCACTCGCTTTTTGGCTAAAGGGCGCGACATTGTCGAAATCCGCGAACACATTAGGTCTCATGAAGTCGTCCGTGTCTTCAGATCCCGCGTGAGTCGGATTCGCCTTGGGCTTCTGCACACCGTTGACCTTTGGGGGCACAGCCGGAGCAGCGGTTTCGGTGCTGCCAACATGGCCAGCCCGCCACTCCGGCTTCGTTGGCTCAACAGGAATAGTCCGGGCTTCGTTGGCTGCGGGCTGCTGTTGAGCTGTCGTTTCGGGAACGGGCGGGTCAATGTCCATGGCGTTGGGGCTTTTGGGCCCGCTGAAGTTGACGCGCCCAGCACCCGTCTGTGCTCGGTCGTCACCACTGCTGTCCTCCTCCTCCACCATTCCGGCTGATCCTGCTGTCAGACGAACACCCCCGCCGCGAGTCTTCTTGAGCGGTTTAACCGGTCGAGTGGGGGAAACTGACGACCTTGTAGCCGGTGTCGGATTGAAGATGTTGGCCTTGATCGATTCCTCCCATTTCTTGGCGTCGAATGCACTCGGCTTCGGACCAGTTTCTTGCTGGGGCATGGCTGGTGGCTTTGGGGATGCATTGGCAAATGCTTCGCGTGAGGCACCTGAATCGCTTCGAAGCGGGGACTGGCGGCCACGGCGTCTCGCCCTCGAAAAGGGATCGTGCGGAGAGTTGGGGGAAGCCTCGATATCGCTTCCGGCGCTGAATTCAAACCTACCCTTGTCTTCGGCGACAAACTTGGTATTGATATTATCGGCGCTGTGTCTCGTAAACCGGACTTGTTGAATTGGAGAATTTGGGTCGTCATCGTCGTCGGGCACCGCGAAACTGGCAGGTTTTCCGGCGTTAGCATCATACGCGACCCTTTCTGGTGGCTGCCTATCATGAGCTTGTCTGGGGCGCTTCCGTGACATGTATCCTGTCTTCTTGGCCAGCAACACATTCAAATGGTCGGTCAGATCGTCTTCGAAAAGACTCGGACTAGGTGCCTGTTGGGCTCCACTTGGAGTCTCATACATGCTGTGTTGCGGGTTGAAGGCGAAGGGGCACTTGATATTGCTATAAGCCGCGTAACTGTGAGAGCTGGCAGGAGGGTGACAGACTCCGGGGTTGGCGGCGCGGGATTCTGCACTATGAGGAAAAGACTTTTCACTGGCCCGCTCAGACGTAGGCGGAATCCGAGAAACTCTGCTGAAATAACCTGGATAGGGGTAACGAGAAGAAAGGGGTGCACCATACACCTTGGGGCCAGTCTTGGCCTGAGCAGAAGCTCCTCCACTCACTGTAGCTAAGTCATGTCAGCAACACACAAGTTCATCGTGCATTTAGAGTTAGGTCTCACCGTTTGCGCTACTATTGACTGATGAAGTAGAGCTGTTGGTAGCTCCCCCAAACCCGGCTGTGGCTGGTGGCGCAGAGTCAGGCGGTTGTGCGGTTCGGGGGCTGTACCGGGCGCTCGCCTTCGACTGAGCCGGGAAGCGTGGGTTGGTGGTCGTCTCATTGTATGATGGCTTCTCGTTGCTTGATCGTCGGAAGCCGTCTGAACCCACGCTGGCACTTCGCTGGCGATTGGGAGGTGCAGGTGGCACTTCAGTCGGGAACTTGCGCGCATTATCCTTCATGCTCTTGGTCCGGTTGACGTTGGTCAGCGGCTCAAAGGGGTTTGTCTTCTCTCCTACATTTGTGGCATAGGGTGTGCTCTGCCGGTTATCCAAGAACGTGTCGCCAAATTGTTGTGTAAGAGGATCAACGTACTCGGACGTTGGCCGAGGTTTGCTGGCAGGGGCAGCGCCTGCTGCTGCCGTACTCCCTGAGGCAGTGTAGGTATTGTAATGATGATTCCTAACCGGCGGTTCGTCACCTATTGGCGATGATGGTGTAAATCCCGTCTTTCTTGTCGAATTCCCACCAAAGGCAGCCTGTTGCCGTCTCTCCTGAGCTGCGCTTCTGGGGGTTGGAGGTGTATCTTTGGGTCTAGGTGGGACTGGGCGGGTTGAGCCATAGGCAGTTTGTGGGTTTGATGCCCTAGATCTCTCCCAAGCCTCCGACTTCGATTGCTCCCTCATGGACTCCGTCTTTGTCTTGGGCTTTGCCTGCCATTGTGAATATCTTGAAGCACCCCCTGAGCTGGCTGTGGCGGTAGGTCGGGTGGGCATTGGAGGCCGTCTCTGCGGTGGAGCGCCAAATTTCGAGTTTATGTCTTGCGATGTATGCATATAGGGATTGCCTCTGACGCCAGACGCTCCGCCGTAGGCCGCGCCCCACCGCCCCAGGCGCGCGCGGTGGGCATCGTACTTTGCTTTTTGGGAGGGGTCGGTCAGGACCTCATGAGCTGTTTGAATAAGCACGAACTTCTCCTTCGATTGGTCTTCGTTGCCAATATTGCGATCCGGATGATACTTAAGAGCTGCGTATAGATCGTTAGCATGAACATGTGTTTAACAGTAGCAAGTGTGGACTTAATCCTACCGAGCTTCTTGAATTGCTTCTTGATCACCTCGATCTCGGACATGGACGGGAGTTCGAGATCGGCATAGTAATCGCGTTCGAAGTCTGGTTTGACCATTATGACCTGATATTGGGCTAGGGCGAGCCCTGCCTGTCCCCTTTTTTGACAAAAAAGACCAACTGTCGAAACAACTCTCGCAAGCGCCTAGGTTCGGATTTGGTGAAGATTTCCCTTTACTCCAGGTTGAATAGTCGAAGATCCCCAAGCAAACAGTGAAAAGGCAGAAGGATGAACTATCTGTTGCCTTGGTTATGCAAAGGGACAAACTCGGTAGCTCCCTTGCCTGGCTGAGTCCGTTCAGTTTCTGGCAAGAGTAAACGGTGCCGTACGTTTGAAATAGGCGACCAACAATCGAGGCCCGACACAGTGTCTCGGGTGGGAATAGGAAAACTAGATCGTGTCGTCGAGGGAATGATGCCGTGTTGATAAACGGCTCTTGCACGCGACGTCTGGCAGAGGGCAACTCAAGGTGCTTGCTTGTTGTGAGGTCGCGGAACCGTGACGGCAGGTTGAGAGCTATTGAGTCGCAAAACCGTGAACTACCTGATTTGGTGGGGTAAATATTGGACAAAAATGAAAGTCGAAAGTGGGTTGGCTAGGGGGATGCAAGAAATCGGTCTCGGCGAAACCAACAGTCTGAGGTAGGTGATAGGTCGTGAAAATAGCTCGTAGGATATCGTTCCGAGTAGTCGAGTGGTTTCCGCAGAGAATATTCGGTGCGTTGGAAAACTGCGAATGTTGGCTCGTGGGTTAGCCGCAGTTCGGACAGGCGCATGCGTTTGGGAGCACAAGCACGCCGCGCAGGCAGTCAATCCCAATCCTCGTGTCGCTCGGCTTACCTCACCAACAAGAAGTCAAGATGAGAACTGTGCCCAGCAAGCAACCGCCGGTCCCGGAACGGGCAAAAAAGATTCGCTGCTTTTCAAAACAACGGCAAAAGACACCGAACAACAACCTCTTACAGCTTCGACTCTTGCGTTGTTGGATGTGCTCAACGTATAGCCAGGTTAACGATAGACAAGAGGGCGCCGGCCGTAGCTCACTTGATCGAAACAATTAGGTGGGGCCTGCTTCAGCTGTCAAGGGCAACTTGGAGGAAGGCGCTCTTGGGAGGGGCCGCTAGCGCGTTCTATTTACACCAGCGTCGCAGTGAATATGACGTATTTGCTGGTCCCCTGTTTCCACGGTTTCCACATAGCTTTTCCTCTTCAAGCTGGTGAGTCTGAGGCGGCAGGACAGGTGCTTATGGGTCATTGTCTTGGTCAAGGAGTTTTTTGGACTCTGTGTGAGTATCAGAGGAAAAGGGAAGCGGTGAGATACCTGACCACCTAGCTACCATCCCAACTGGTTATTACCACACCTTACATGCATCTCCCAGTCAAGTAAGAAGTTCATCCGAATCCTTTCTGCCGTGCTGTGGCTTGCAAAAGTTCGGGTTCTGATCTCTTTCTTTGGTTGCTAGTTGCGGTATTTTGATTCCGAGTTGGTGAAACAGATAGTTTCTGCTACCAGCAATGGCTGACTCTTAGAATCCCACTCACCATCATGTTATATTCGAGCCCAGATCCCTCTCGTTTTGTCATTGCGCATGTATATCCGCGCGGGGCGTAGATTCTCCCCCACCATCACGTTTAGATTGGAAGTCTTGAGAACAGCTTAAAGTTCCCAGCGCTATTTTGTTACTGTACTACGTAACATGACTGAAGCATCTGGTCACGGGACCTTTAAATGATAGGATATCCAGCTCCAGTCAGGTTGGGGCTGTATATCGTGGGAGGAGGTAAACTGTCATCTACCAGAAGCCGATATCCCTCATAACGGCAGCCTGCATATGAAGATTGCTGTTGCTGAGTACACTCACCAAACCACCGTGACCAGCTCTGATACTTGATGCACCTAACAAACCACAGCGAAACATGAAACCGGTCCTGTCTGGAAAAAAACTGCTTTGCACACCTTTCAGAAGCATCTGGCATAAACCAAGTAAGAACACACTGAAAGAGGCACTCAATTTGCAAGTTTCCAAGACTGTATTGAACTCCTGTTTTGACTTTACGTGAATTCCTCCCTTCCCATTTGTTATGCACCCAGGATGAAAATAAGAAACCCGTTTGCTGCCAAGAGACCCCTGGCAGCTATAACCACCCAAGATGTATAATGCACTTCGTGCCGAAAAGATTAAAACGATGAAAACTCCCTATAATGCATCTTCTCTCACAATAATTTACCCTGAAATGTCTTTGGACAACTCGTAACTCCACCCACCATCCCGTCTCATTTTATCTCTCGCCATATTATCTTTTCTGACTTCATCCTCTGTCAACCTGTCCGTTCCACTCCAGTTGGCCGAGCTGGTTCTCGCCCTGAATTTGTGCCATCTGTCCTTGCTCTTGCTGAATACCTCCTCCATGTTTAGGGGTGCCGGCGGTCCAAACACTTGCATTGGGTCCATGCGCTCCTGCGCCAGCAACGCCTGCTTGAGGGCTGGTGAATCTGCCCAATCCGCCACATTGATGTGCTCATCCTCATCATCGTCATCGTCGTCTGTTTGAATCTCGGGGAGTTCAATAGCCTCGCCGTTCTGGAAACGGGGTGATGATCGCGTGGCAGTCCTGTTGACCGACTTCGGAATGCCACCAGCACCAGGCCGAGCAGGCGTCTTGTGGGGATTTCCTACCTGTCCAGTAGGGCGGTTGGGCGCAAAAGGAATGGCACCCTTGGCAAACTGGGCTGTGCTATGCGGGGCGGGCTTAACAATGCTGTTATGCTGTGCTACGACGGTAGCCTTGAAGAGGTCTCTGCTCGCGCTGGGCGGAGGCACATTGGCGTAGCCGGTTGAGTACATGGGCTTGTTAGGTGGCTCCTGAGTGATCCGTTTAGCATCCTCCCAGATTACAACCGCCACGGGGCCTGCCGGTCGACTCACCTTGAACCCAGCCGACGGCCTGACAGGCGGTGGCTTCATCGTCCGCTGCTGGCTGTCGGCCATTTCGATATCTTCGTCAAAGTCCTCGCTCACTCGAATACGTTTATCTTGGGGCTGATATGACAGCACTGCCCTCTGCGGCTGGGATTTGGGGACGCCCTCATTCTCTTGCTGAAGCGGACGCTTCATAGACGGTTTCCCACTTGCCAGATTCTGGTTGACCAGCCGACTTTCCTGATGCATAGTAGAGCCCAGCCGAGAAGGAGGACGCGCAGGAGCCTTGTCTGCCACACTGTAGTCCGGAGGCCCATTCGGCTGTGACCTAACAGCCGGAGGGGGTGCCTTGGTCACCTTGGCCTTTTCAATGCGCTCCCTGTGTTGCTCTTGCTTCTGGGCAGCAATGCGCTTGCGTTCAAGCTCTGCTTTCGCATCACGCTTCCGTTGCGCCTCCCGTTCCTCTTGTTCTCTCCGTTTCAAGGCTGCTGAGGAGGCTGATGTCTTGAGATTGGACAGAGATTTTTTCTCGTTCAAAGAACTCTGGCTGGTCTTCTTCTTCACATGTTTTGGAGGTGGCTGTTGCTGTTGCTGGCCTAATGTCTCTTGCAAATTCGAGGCCAACACACTGTTTGACGGATGGAACTGAGACTGTTGAGAACTGGGAGGATACACACGCATGACGGTTGGTGGTGCTTGTCGAGTGGACTTGGAAAGTGTCTCCTTGGTAGGCTTGACGGGGCGCTTGATACCCTGCGTCCTGACTGAGGATGCAGTTGTGGGTCGCTGAATAGAAGAGGGAGGCACGGCTATAGTGACTGTCGAGGTAGCATCGGCCATATCGACATCAACCTCATCAGAGAAACCCTGATCATCTGTTTGGCGATTGGTTCTTCCTGGGCTGGTTCGAGTCGACCTGGGAAGCGCCTTTGGAGGGACCTTTCGTACTGGCGCTGGGGTTTGCAAATCCTGGAGTTGGGACCGGTGTTGAGATTGAGCGAAGCGAGCTTGTTCAGCACGTGTTTGTTGTTCCTGCTCTCGTTCCCTTTGAAGAGCCAGTTGTTTTTCCATGGCGGCAATTCTCTCCTGTTCTTTGCTAAACACCCGCGCCTTTTCTTCAACTTGTTTACGCGCCTTATCCAGCTTCGCTAGTTCCTTTTCTGCTCGCTTCGTTTCTTTCATCTCTTTCTCTTTGGCTTTAGAATCCTTTTCCCGCTCCTTGGCCTCGATCTTTTCTCGTTCAGTAGATGCCCTGGTTCTCCGGGTGCTGTTGGACCTGACCGGACTTACGGGTCGAGAACTGGCCGAGAGCTGCTGTGTAAGATCGGGATACATAACATTGTCTACTGATCTGAAAGACTCGACGGATGGTCCTGGGTGATAGCCGAGTTGTACCGTTGAAGGTGAGATCATAGCTTTGCCTTCAGCGCTAATAGCCGCGCCTGCTATATTTAACTTTTTGGCACTGTGCAACAGTGAGGAGATTTTATTCTTGACCTGCTTCAGCGGGCTATCTCGGAAAGCACTGCGGGTGAGTGATTTGCTGGGCGATGGCACGCGACCGTCCTCTTCGACCAAGGGCAGAATTGGGTGGGTTGCCGTCACAATCTTCTTGAGAGTAGCACCATCACCACCCTCGAGTTGTACAAGTGTCGGAAATGCAGGCACAGACGCAGACTTTGAGTGTCCAGGAGTGCAGTTCTTCCGCTGGGGGTTATCTTGGGCTTTCCAAGTGGGAGCGGGGCTGTCCGGAGGAATAGAATACTCGCCACCATACACTGTCGACTTGCCTGCCACATTTTCCATGGTATCTGCAGAGAAACTCTGACGAAGCTCAGGACGGGGGCTGAAGGGTATAACAGCAGGGGCTGCAGTGATAGCATTGTTGGGGGCCGCAATCCAGTCTTCGTCGTCGTCTACCGGGAATGCTCCGGGGGTAGGAGCTGGCTCCTTCGCTTTCTGGGGTGATTGTTTCGGCGAAGGCATCTTGACTTCCGTAACAGATCCCGAGTTAACCTGCGCCTGGGTGGCTGGTGGAATGAAGAGATTCGCGAGTGATTTGGAAGGTCTCGGGCCAGCAGTCTGTGACTTGCCTAGCATGCTGATCTGATCTTGCAACAACTGAGTATATGTCTTGCTGTGTTCGGCTATTCTGGTGGTGTTTTCCAGCTGGGCCGTGAGCTCCTCATCCACATCCATGTCTTTATTGTCCTCATCATCGGAGTACTGTCTGGTATTGCCTAGACTCTTTCCGCCGGTGTGGCGATTATAAAAGCTTGGGCGACTGAAATCCAAATGGCTCGTCGTGGATATCCGGGTACCACCGAGACTCTTCTTAGAGGCCAATGGCTCGCGGGCGGGCAGCGAGGCAAAACTCAAACTGCTCTTGCGCACCAAGGGTCTGATAGGGCTCGAGGCCTCTGATGGTGACCTGGTATCATCATCCTCCTCAGACTCTTCGTGTCTTTCGCTGGACAAATTTTCCGTAGGCCTCGGGAACCCCCTTTGAAGACTAGAAGTCGCCTGCTTCACTGGCGACGGCTTATGAGGTACCGATTTCCTAGGTGATGATGACGACTTTTGACGTGACGTTGGTTTTTGAGGTGATTGTGTCTGTGGTGACGTTCTGATAGGGGAGGACCTGGTAGGGGATCCTACCTTCTTCAGGGACGGTAACCTCGGAGACATCATCGCGAGTTTAGTTCGAACAAGAACAGGACTGCTGGGTTGTTCCATTTCTGAAGAGAAACCACCGTTGATCGAGGCATAAGTCGTGGCCTGGCGCGTCTCTCTCTCATCGGCGGAGACTAGTCCCTCCTCGGCGAATGTCAGGGTGGGACTCGGTTGTTCTGCAAGCTCACTAGGTACACTGGGCCCACCATCTCTTGCATCGACATCTGGTTGAGGGCTGTCGACCATATTGACGTCATCGTCCTTGTTACAGTAGTCGAAATTGACTGTGTCATAAGTTTGGCTGCCATGGTAACCGGAGTCCGTGAACGGAAGGGAAGGTGGCGCTGCAATGGCCATGGCATGCGGAGGCGCTAGAATCTTTGCTGGGCTAGCAGTTCTGGAAACGGTGATCTCAGGCTTGTCTTCCGCTACTTGGAATTGTGGCAACCGCGCTGGACTGTGTTGAGCAATAGTAAATGGATTCGGCGCGTCTTTTGGTGTTGATGAGAAGACATCCGATAGTGGCTGCATGACACTGGTTAGCATTCGACGCGTCACATTAGCCTCCAACTAGATTTGCCTACCACTCGAGATTCCAAAGGTTTGATTTTCCGTGTTGTCATGGGCGTCTTCCCACGTAACTTTCCAGGTGTTTTGAAAAGTTCAGCAACATTCCTGTCAAACATAGTCAGCGGCGTGCCCATTGTCACGCTAGATCGTCATGGGAGGCCATACATCTGGTTTTCCGAAAAAATCTCGGCCATGTGCTCGTTCAACCAATCCAACTCATTTCGTGCTGAAAAAGAGAATTCTTCAATCTCTGACTCGGCGATGTCGAGGGCAGAACTCCGTTCCTCCTCAACCCAGGCGGCCGACCCGACCTGAAGTCGAGGGCCTCCTCGTAGGGCCATGGTTGTCGATTGGGCTCGCCGTGGTCAGCGATGGGGATTGGTGTTTGTCGGAGTCTCCGGCTTATTTGGCGCGCCTCGGAAGGTCAGAAAAGGGCACGCGGGGCAAAAAGAGAAGCAACAAAAAGAACAACGAGAAGAAAACAAGAGTCGGGCAGTGGGCGGTTGCAAGACTCAGGAGGGATTGCCGCGAGCCATCAGGGAAAGGGTTGAGGGTTGAGTGGTTACTTTGCGAAAGTTGTGGGTTTGTCTAAGTGGGTCGTCTTGATCTGGTTAGCCATTGTTTTGATTCGCTCCAAAATAGGAAAGATGCAATCTGAGGCATCTTGGTGGGGTCCTCGCGTTTAGCTCCAACGCCTGTTCACGTGCGGGGCACAGCTGTTTCAAGCGCATCTTCCTCTTCTCTGCACGCAATCGCCTTTCCCGTCGCCAAGAGCCCGAATCGCATGCCAATGCCCTACCTACCGTCCATATGGACGATCTCATGATATAATGGGCAGCCAACAAAGAAAAGAAAAAAAAGAAGAAAAAAAGGAACATTGTTAGCACGATTGTCCAAACCATTACCTACCT
This sequence comes from Triangularia setosa, assembly GCA_033296915.1. Taxonomy (NCBI): domain Eukaryota; kingdom Fungi; phylum Ascomycota; class Sordariomycetes; order Sordariales; family Podosporaceae; genus Triangularia; species Triangularia setosa. Next base: position 141,645 of record MU866093.1, on the reverse strand, counting down.
AAGCACCTGTCGGGAAATGATCTTATTGCTCGCATTCTATGAAATTAATGCTTTTGTAGCTCAAAGAAGAACCGAGGTTTCTTCAGACGCCTGATGGGTCTCGAGGCGCTTTTTTCTAAGTAGTTACTTAAATGGGGGCCAGCTGTACATGATACCAATGATATGCAATTCTTAGGGGCAATACATCAAGCAAGTTCTATCTCTCTCAATTCCCTTCTTCAGCCATTCACCAAACATGATCCCAGGGACATAGGGTTCGTCCCAGGTATAAGAGAGTGCGTCTTAGACGGGATTGTCATCCAAATCGACCTCCCTCATGCAGAGTTGTATGGTTTGGTTGGTATCTGTTGTGAGACTTCCTAGTTTGACGCTGAGGAGGTGGATACAGATGGGTTTAGAGAGGGTTGTGTATGCGTAGACATCAGCCCATTTCTCGGCATGTTCCAAGCTTTCCATGCTTGCGAGTGAAGATTGGACACCTTAGATTGGTGGAATGAGTCTTAAAAAACAGTATGTTTGAACTTGATTAAACCCGAGAGAGCCTGACGTTTGTCAGCGCTAACGTGGATGAGACTTGCTCAATGTAGAAAAATAGGCGATAACCACATACTAATGGGCAGCCTTGTCATTTTGGTGATTACATCTGGGGCGCCATGAACATGTTTGAGAAAAAATTCATGTTATACTGTGTTGGTAGTGGGTAATAAGTACAGAAAATCTTCAATGCTGTTGTCAATGAGTTTAAGGGCTGTTGGTAAGTGAGGGCGCACAGACCAACACATCAGTCTGCTGTAAAATGCAGCTTTGAAGTGAGTAGCAAGATTGGGGAACCTGAAGTGAAACGGACCAAGAGGAATCTGGCATACATTAGGCTTATAATACTGCATGCGAGTTCGCACAGCATAAAGAGATCCGCGAAGCTGTTGATCCTGTGTGTTGACATTTGCATTTATCGGGATGTTCAAAGAGGATGGATGGTGTGGCAGCTAGGGCCCACTTTAAGTTTAATGGCTCCGTCACGCTCAGCAAAGAAAGTCGCGTCGCGCATTACTATCTGCAGCTCTCCAAAAGTTGGGTCGTCCTTGTCACTGTTCGCCTCCAAAGTCAAACAGCAGCAGCGCAACAGCACATCGCAGGCCTTCCAGATTTCAGCGGAGAGTTTAATTGCTCTCCTCGGCCAAACTCAGCAACCCAAGATGGAGATAGAGGTATCAGATTCGACCGACTGGCTGGGAACGCCGCTTGCCAACTTAAAACCCCTCGAGGAGGCCTTTCGCTGCCATGTTTGCAAGGACTTCTTCATCTCACCCATGCTTACCTCATGCAACCATACATTCTGTTCGCTTTGTATCAGGAGGTGCCTCAACGCCGACGGAAAATGCCCACTGTGCAGAAAGAACGACGACATTTCAAAACTGCGGGGCAACTGGGCCCTACGAGAGGCAGTCGAAGCCTTTGTGGGGGCTCGAGATACCGTTCTCAAATTCGCAAGAACACCCGCGTCAGCTGCGGTACCGAAATCGCCCAAGAGAAAGGCTGCTGAGGTGGACGACTCTGATGAAGAGTTTCAAGAAAGCAAACGACCGAGGAGATCTACGAGAAATCGCAAGGCAAAGGGACAAGAAACCTCCAGTCAGCTAATGATTGAGGATTCGGAGGGCGATGTGCCAGAAAGCAATGACGGGGAAGACGAATATGTGCCAGAGCCCAGTATGTCAAGCTTGATTTTTTAGCTGCTGGAGACAAGATTAACCGTTTCTCAGATGATGGACTCGTTGCGTGTCCGATATGCGAACAGCGAATGAAAGAAGTTCTTGTCGACAGACATCTTGACACTTCGTGCCCAGGTGAACCCCAACCTCAGCCAAAGCGCACTCCAACAACCAACCGCTCGATCGCCACTACTCTCCAATCACCCTCCCAAAGACCACCTGCCGCGCCTGCCAAAGCCCCTGAGCGTCTCCCGACGCTCCAATACTCCATGGTGAAGGACCAGGCCCTTCGTAAAATCATGCGGGAGCTCGGTCTGTCCATCGCTGGCAACCGACCGATGCTCGAAGCAAGACACAGGGAGTGGCTTACACTTTGGAACGCGAACTGCGATTCTGCCCACCCCAAGACCCGCGGAGCTCTGTTGCAGGATTTACAAGCGTGGGAAAGGACCATAGGCACGATGGCGCCCACCAGTTCCAAAGCAGCCAGCACGGGCGCTCAGATCAAGGACAAGGACTTTGATGGCGGTGCCTGGGCGGCAAAGCACGACTCCTCCTTCAAAGACTTGATTGCGAACGCAAGGAGAAGCAGACAAATGGCAGAGCAAAAGGCCAAGGAGGCTGCTGCCGAGGAATCTGCGAAACAAAAAGCAGGCTTGCCAGCTCCCGAGTCTTTGGTACCAACAACGTCGGCACCAGCAACAGCAGAACCAGCTCCCTTGGCGCAAGCGCCAGTACCGCCGGTGCAGCCGTCAGTACCTCCACCAAACCAAGACCATAAATCCGTAGGAGAGACGTTGCCTGAAGACCATCAGACAGCTGTTGCTGCTCGCAGAGTCTCACCACACCTACCAACGACATATTCAGTGCCACCGCCACCACTCCCGCCATACTCTCTGCCGGAACACTGGCAACAGCAACCTCAGCCAGTGCAGGCATATCAACAACAACAATCAACACACTATCAGCAGTCACACCTGGCTCAGCCATACCGGCATTACCCTCGGCCTCCATACCCCGAGCGACACCAAGAGTGGAAACACTGACCCAACGGCCCGAGTGGCTACTGATCAGAACGAAACTCAGCACCAAGGGTGTCGCTGACGTTGCCTTTGATCAGGTATTGTAGTAAATATGTAGACGAGCTTGGTCCAATCTTGAGCACCGTATGATCAAGGAGTGGGTTTTTCAGTACAGAGGGAAGTGGGAGTCGGTAGCTTCACACATGGCATTAGGGGATAGACAAGGAGGGCAAGGCGGGCTGTAGGTTTGGTAGGCCATTTCAGCTTAACATCATGGATGATTGCCGAGTTCACTTTGCATATGGATACATAGCACCAGACAGTGTTGCTGTCTGAGAAGAGCAAGGGAGTATAATACAGAACCAAACGTCGTTTCCTACTCCTGTTGGCGCTTGACAGCTATCCAACTTGGTCCCGTGATAATCCTCCTGACAACCTTGATTCCAATCATCGATGTCCAGGACAGTACTGTGTTGTTCCACACAAGAAAAAGCTAAACGCTATGCTTACCAACTCCTGCACCATGTCAAAAATGTGTACTCGAAAGTTACGGATAGTCGAGAACTTGACTGGCTGTATAAATCGTATGATAGTGAGCCATGGCGACATGCCGTCGCATAGCAAATCTCATCAAGTATGAACTGGTATACACAAATTCGGATTAGCATACATGGATTGCCATGAAGCCCCGTACTGCTCAACCACATTATTAACCGAGAGTAAGCCTACCCATCATGGCCTCCGCCTCCTCGGTCTCCTTGTCCTTGGCAGGAGCACTGCCCGGCACTTCGCCAATGGCCTCCAGTCTCTTCCGCATTTCTTCCGCCTCCTTCTGCTCCTCCTTCTCCCTCTCCTCGGCTTTCTTCTTCTCCTTCTCCTTCACCTTCTTCCTCTCCTGTCTCTCCATCTCGGCGAGCTCATCATCAATCTCGCCTTCGTCCAGCACGGCCGTTCCGCTGGCCTCGGCAAGGATCTTGCCAACCTCATCCGCGTCGGCCATCTGCTCCCGGAGTCTGTCCACGACCTCTTCCACTCTTCCCACGCCGCCAACCTTGGCCGTGAGACTCTTAAGAGCATCTGACGATGACTCCATAACCTTGACAATCTGGACATTGTCGCTTGCTTGTTCGAGCTGGGTCTGGACTTGCTCCAGTTGGTTTACCGTAGCATAACGCTTTTCTAGCGTCTGTTCGGCCAGCTTCTTGCTCTTGAGTGCCGCCAACGCCGCCACTCTGTTTTGTTTGGTGACCGCCTCTTTGGCCTGTGCGCCCAGTACCTCAACTCGCTTCGACAAGATGAGGGTTTGATGTGTCAAAGACGCCAGCAACTCCTTGAGCTGAGCAATCGACGCATCCTCCTCTGTCAAGCCGTCTGCTTCGCCCTCTCCATCCTTGATCTTGACCGTCTTTCCGTCGTAATCTATCATTTGCTTGTCCCTCGCCAAGAAAACTAGCAAAACATCCATATCCGTCTCTGACAACTCCTTGCCCCCCTCCACCAGTTGGTCATTAAAAACCTTGGCAAAATGCGTCCTGGTAAACGTCCTCTCAAACCGCCCCTCTTTGTCCTTGATGCCCTCCCCAAAAACCCTGCCCACCCCCTCAACATTTTCCACTACGACAAACTGTCCCTTTGGTACTTTATCCCCGCTGCCTCTCAAGAAATCAGTCACCCCCACCGTCTTGAGAGCCCACCCCGCCAGTCCCCAGACCGACCACGAACGAGAGTAGATGCTCTCCTTCTGCTCGAGAAACTGCCTGAGTGGTACCAGCTGCTTGTTTTCCACCGCTTCTTTAATCACCAGCCCCAGCGACAGTGGGCGGCCGTATTGTTTTGTCTCGAAGGCGCTTACTAGCCTCTCATCTGTGTTCAACACAAGCAGGGAGGGTTTGCTGGATGTTGGCGGAGGTGCGAGGCCCGATTTGGCTACTTTGGCGAGGGCGCGGCGCCAGGCAGAAAGATTGGCGGCATAGCCGTCGGGATTGAGGGTTCGTTGAGTGGCGAAGGAGGAGTAGAGGGCTGGCACGCGGGCTCTGTTGCACATTTGTTAGCAGTGGGAATTAGACACGGGAGGATAAAAGAGGGCAAGACGTACTTGCGAAAGGAAGGTTCATTTTCGACTAGGTAGTCTAGGAGGGACTGTGACTTCTGAGACATGTTGGCTGAATGTACAAAAGGTTGCTCAAAGTTGACGCGATGGGTGGTTTGAGACTTGGCCGACAAGTCGAGGAAGACAGGATGACAACGAGCTGCGCAAACACCTGTCCGTTTTCAGAAGAGAAATATTCACGCCGAAAAGACTCGCTGAATCAAACCTAGCTAACAGCAATTAGGCAGCAGTAGCGACAAGCTCCAGTCTCAAGAGACAAAGCGTACTGGTAGTCCTTGAACTGAGCTCACCAGTAAGGCTGAACGATAGCAGGTGATGGACAATGACGTGCAGGGTTCCTCTTTATCTTATCAGCGTGCCACAGTGCCAAGCATTGTCGACAGGCATCCCTCAACCAGCGAGGCAAGTAAATTTAAGGGGGTCAAGTTCTGGGGCTCAGGAGCATCACATTATGAGGATATCGCTGTGTCTACTCTATGATTCTTTGGTCGTCGACTAGACATTAATTCAGTTAATTATTGGTAGATTTAACCGAACCCGTCCTTACTTGGGCCACTTGCATCTCCCTGGCTCTGCAGAGGCGCCATTTCCATTCCTGCAGCAGTCGCTCCTCCAAGAGGATTGATCATACTCGTCCGCCTTGTCCGTCTATCGTCGTTATCAAACGTCTCTTCTTCCACATCTATCATATTCTCCTCGGGGCCTAGCAAGTCAACCTGTAACCCTCGCTTGACCTGATCGTTCAGCATCGCCAGAAAGTCGCTCGCCACCTCAAATCTCTGAATTCCGTTCTCCCCCGGCAGCAGCGAATACATCTTTCTGGCTTCATTCAGACATTTCTGAGCTTGGATATACTTCTCCTGAGCAACCCAAGCTTCAGCACCGAGCACGCTCCAAAGGGCCGACTTCCGCCGTCTGCTTCCCCATGCCTGGGACCCAGCCCCTGACTTGGAGGCGTAGCAGATTGCCATGCGTTCCTTGAGCAGCGCATCGCCAATCTTGCCCATTAACCTTGATTCCAGCACCTTGATGCCCCACCTGACAGCCTCATCTATCCCCGATCCACCTCTGAGCCGCAATAACTCCAGCGCGAGGACTATACAGCGTGTGGCTCCGTATAGTGAGTTGCACCGCGTCTGATAGGAATAGAAGGCGTTGTCAAGCATGTGGTTGATCGTCTCAATGCGGGTTTTGGATGACATGTTCTGTGGCATGATGAGCAGAGCAAAAGCCGCCATTTCGTTGGCCGCCGCATGATATTTCCAGGCCTTGTCGTTCTGAAAATCGGTCCGCAGGAGGTCATATGTCGACATGGCCAGCTTCCAGTCCCTAAGCATGAAAGCGAAATCTGCCAATCGACGCATAATAGCCTCCGGGCTGTCTGGTCTGTAAAATCCGGAAGCATCGTAATTGCTTGATGAGCTTGCTATCCCAGAGGACCTACTCGAGCTACCGAATGCCCATCGTTTTGACAGGCTCATGAATCGCCCACTGATTCCTTTTCGTTTTGAGGCCACTTGATCGTTCCATACTGAAATGTTGCGCTCCATGGTTGGGATAAGAGACTGTGTGGCCATTTCCCTGACAAAGGTTCGTATTGCTGTAGCATCCGACTCGAAAATATGTCGGGTTGGGTCCTCAAAGTCCTCCTTGGTCTCGCTCTCTTCGATATCTGCCAGTTCTTCAGCTGCCGTCATCCAGTCGCTCCTAGGTAGTGGTATGCTGTCGTCGTCTGTTTCGGCGCTTTCGGAGCTTCTTAATCGTAACAAGTGACAATGTAACCCAAAGTTTCTCTTCATCTGCTCGAAAAGTGCCATGGATTTGCTGATGTCGCTATTCTCTTCGTCATGTACTAAAATGTAGTACCTCAAGTATTCCCCGTCCACCCATACGGGATATCGCTTCTCTCCTTCCCTCGTTTCCGTGTACAGCCGGTGTAGCGCCTCGATAGGGTTTGGGTTTCGGGAGCTGATGGCCATCACACAGGCGACTGGGTGGGTGAACGATTCGTGTGGTGTCAGTGGCATGCCAGATAGTAGTCTCCGAAGATAAAGTGCGTAGTACGGAGATGTTGCATCCACGTCCAATCCCATCCTTGTCGGTGTTTGTGGCTCGACAGTCCCTCTGAATGCTTCCTCGGCAAAACGGAGATGTCGTTCCACAACCTTTTCCACGTCCATTGTTGGGCTCTCCTTCCTCTTACCACCCTGCTTTTCTGAGCCGTTTAACGCATCCATCGAATCTGGCATCTGTAAATTTGAGTGATCCCCAAACTTGGTGAACCGGAGCGAAAAGTCCTCCCAAGCTCTTGATACCCCGTTGCTGTCCCTCACGTTTACCTTGCCCATAACACGCTCCCCAAACGGGCGAAGAATTTCCCACAGCCCTTTTTGAAACCCCTTGGCATTTACAAGGTCGTCGACATCCTCGCTGGCGTGTATTGCGACATGGGGTACGAAGCTCTTCAGAACAAGGTTGAGCGGGTCTCCGGGGGAATCTGCAGCTCCTGTATCGAGTAAAGAAGCTTTGAATCCTGCTGTCCCGGCGAATATCGATCCTGTCATCGTGCGGGATGGGGACCGGGTGGAGCGTATGGTAGAAGCTGGGGAGGCATCTCGTGGCGAGCCAGGTGGAGTGTTGTTGAGAATGGTGGAACGGAAGAGGGAGGCGGACTGCGGACGGCGGCCAGTGCTGTTTGTCCGTATTGGCAAAGAGAATTCTAACTGTGAAAGAGGGTCTGTCGTTGGCGAAGAAAGAATGGAGGATGCGCCGGGCCGGGGCTTTTGGGACCCGGACAGAGATCGCATTATGGAGGAGGCCGCGAGAGGAGGGGACTGAACCGGCGAAGGTGTTTGAACCGCATCTTCGTGGGGTTGCATGGAGCTGATATCAGGGCGACTGTGGAAATGGGCACTATTCGGGCTATAACAAATTCTTGCTATAGTAGAATACGGTTCAGTCGCAAACACAGGTATGTGTATCGAGTCTGGAGACTGGGACCTCCTCAATTCAGTGGGTTCAATTGTCGGCGGAGCAATCGGGTGCTGCAAGTGGGTTCTGAGTGTCTGGCCAATTGGGGCGGTTATTCAGTGGGGCAGATATGAATATCATCACGTGGAGATAGCACAACCTACAGTGGGCAACTGTCGACGATGTCAATTCCTCGGCTGAAGAATGATGCAACGAGAAGACGGGAAGATACCTTTTGCAAATATTAGCAATCCTTTGCAACAGATAGAGCTTCGTAGGTATCTCCTGTAAGAGAGCAATCTTCTCCACTCCAAATTGATACTCTCCCCTAGATAACACCATACTCCTGTTCAAACCGGAGACATGTCTTGACCAGATATTGAATGCCTGCCCAAAATGCATGGACATCTGTAAGTGGGAGACAAAAGCCTGTTCACTAGGTGCCTGGAACCCTAATGATATGTGCAGATGCATACGCTCAGGCCATTGAACAACAGCAGTTGCTATCACTGTACCTTTGGTAGGTAGGTAGATATACACTGGAGCTGTTCTGTGCAACACTTTAGTAAATGATCCTTTAGAACGCGCAAACAGATATCCTCAGGGGTATACGGTATATGTGTCTGCATTCAGGCCAACTGCACATTACACATCATGTCATTGTAAGCACGGCACCTGTTCTGATTAGTACTTCGATGTGTTTTCATACTACCAGCTTCCCCCCTGAAGTTCTCGATTGCCGAATTGAACGAGCTAAACTGCAAAGAATAGCCACTCGGCTGAATACCGATCTTGCTGGCGTGGAACCACATGGGATATTTGAAGTAACGTTCAAGCAGAAAAACGGATACATCTTGCAAAAGGTCCAGGCAATCGTGCCGATGAACCGATCCATCTGATGCTCTCTGGATTAACCATCACACCCATCTATAAGGGAAGATGGGGACTTGGGGCCCGCCCGGGATCCCAGCTAAACCCCAGGCCCTTGGCGCTACGGGATCTGCGTGCCAAGCACTTGGCTGCCGCGATGCGAGTGCCGAGAGAAATCTCCGCACTGCTAAATTAAACGTCCCTTAACTTCTCCATCCACTTTTCTTCCACAGGCTCAGGCACTGAGTGAAAATTGATGCCAAACTTGCTCACAGCTGCCAGCATTCATTTGGAGCATAGTTTGTGTTTCTCTTGCGGACTGTCTCGAGACCGGAAGCTGGAGACGAACTCAATTTTTGTTGACTGTCTGGCGATTATGCCATCAAGATAAATACACAAGACGGCCAGGCAGCTGGGCCCAGACCGAGATTCGGTGCAGATGGTTGCTTCTCATGGCACTAAGTTACCATGTTCAGACAAGCTTTCACAAGAACTAACAAGCTCACCAAGAATTCTAAAGTCGCAATCCGCGGAGGTAAGCGAGGGGGGTGCAAGGTCAGCTCGCCAACTGCGCATTTATCCCTTCATCCATGCCGCTGCACTCTATTTCTCTTGCCAGGAAGTGGGTGTTCATGGCGTAAGCCCTATAAGCTGAGCCCGCTCGACGTTCCACTGCGATCCATGAAATATCGACTTCGTTACATTCATCTTGAGGAGCAGCTTCCAGACTCCTTTCTCCTTGGATCGGCCATGGCGCAAGCCGAAACTCCTAGTAGGTAGGCGTTCCATCTCGGGGACAAAAGGGGCCATATATATACAAGTGATGCTCTTCTAAAACTGGTCCACGTTCAACGCACCGTTCCTCCATGTTCTCAGGACTGTTCGCCGCCCGACATGTTGTTCGAGCGTTGGTTAGCCGCCGGACTGGTTGGCATTTTAACTGTCACCGGAACAAATGCTCAAACCTGCACATCTAACCTCATTATCGACAACTTCACTAAATGGACGAGCGGTGTTAATAACTTGGAATCACCAAATGGCGGTGGGTAGTCCTCCTATCATCATCTTCTGATGTCTAACTGAAAACAGACGATGGCTCAATGGAGTTTATTGCCGCTGCAGCGGGTCAAGTTGTCTTTACCCCGAAAGATACCACGTCGTATTTCTATGAATCATTCGAGTGCCAACCTGCTGTCACAAACGGATACGGAGGGCTACAATTCACTGTTGAAGGACCCCTTGGTGCTTCGTTTGCTCTAGAGCTTCAAACCACTTCATCCTGTAGCACTAGCGACGGTACATACAAGAGTCACTACACCGTCATTGAAAACTTGACAGGCAGCCGCCAGACTGTCAATGTCCCACTGATCGGTTTTGACAACGAACCCAACTACGATGCTGTTGTCGGCTGGGTCTGGGCTGTATTCTCAAAGCCCAACGTCCAATGGTCAATCGGCAATATCACATGGATATGCGGAAACGTGGCCCAGCCTACGTCTCCTGGCGTAACGAGTATGCATCCATCCATTCAACGTCGTGTGTCAAGTGTCTAATTGCTTCTAGGTGTACCGACACGATCAACCATTGGCCCTACCGCAACTCGATCTACAATTTCATTACCAGTCACCACCAGCCAGCCCGCAACGTGTTCCAACTTGTTGATCGATGACTGGGCTTCTCAGTCCCGACTCACATTCTTGGGTTATAATGCTATGGGGCAGGCCACAAGCGATGATGGTACCATGTCAAATGTCGTCGTTAGCAACAACAGGGTCCTTCTTTACCCCAAAGATTCCAACTCGTATTTCTACAGTCAGTTTGGTTGCTTGAACGCCAACAATAGATACGGGGGGATTTCATTCAGGGTCAGGGCCGCACGAGGGACAACCTTCTCGGTGGCTCTGGGATGGTCCGATACTTGTGGTTCAAACAATGTCAAGACGGCCAGTTTGACAACAGCACAGCTGAAATGGTCATTTGATGGGACCGAGAAGCTATATTCCTTTCCCTTTTCAGCCTTCAGTGGTGTCGACACGACGAAACTTGACATGATCTATTTCTCCGGTCTGAATGCGGGCATCATTCTCGGGCCTATGTCATTTTACTGCGGATCCACAGCCACTGAGTATGCTGTACCAGCAGCGTCACCAGCCCCATCTGCCATCACACGGACAACAACCCAGGTGGCAGTCCCGAGTGCCAAGGGCTATGTTATTGACACATTTACCAACGAAAATACCAACTCACTAGGTGAATGGCACGGTCCGGATGAGGACATGGCGGTCACATTTGGGAACAATGCCATGACAATCCGTACCAACGATTCTGACCAGAGTTGGAACACCCAACTGGCTAACAAGTGTGCCGATCTCCGCAACCTGGCGGGAGGTTATCTTCACATCGCGTACTCGGGCAGCAACAAGTTTAGCATCGCTCTCCAACAGCACAACTCCAAATGCAACGAGACCATGGCCCCTTACCCCGAGACCTGGGATTCTGTGGAAGCATCCCGCTATGCAACCGCCACAGACATATACGTCCCCATTAATCACTTCAATGTTAACCTTGGTCGCGTTATTGGCGTCAACCTCCGCGGCTTCTACACCTCGGAGCCAACCACTATCACCAAAATCGAAATCACCACCTCACTCCCGTCTAATTTCAAAACCCCACCCAAGTTAGCCTCAGGCAGGCTCGTCTTCGCCTGCACCCGGCCCAACTCCTTCGCTTTTGCCATTGACGACGGAAACCCAGAGTTCATCCCCCAAGTGATGAAGATTCTCAAAGAAGCCAATATCCCTCTTACTTTTTTCACCGTCGGTCTACCATTGCTAGACCAGAACAACGGCCTAGCAGCAGCGTACAAGGACATGGCCTCCCGCGGACACCAGATCGCCTTGCACAGTTACACCCATCCCAAGATGGAAGGCCTCGCCACCGAACAGGCCATAGACTGGGAAATCCAGAACGACATCGGTGCTGTCCGTCAGGTTTTTCCTTCCCTGCGGTCGTCGTACTTTCGCCCTCCCTTCGGAACAGAGGGTGCCCGGATGAGACAGCGCCTGGCAGCAAACCTGAACGATCCAGAGCCGTATATTGTCGGCTGGAGCATCGACGTGGAAGACTGGCTCTGGGCTGATTCACCTACCCCGAACAAGCAACTGGATGCGTTCAGACGGGATCTGGCAAAGGGCGGGAATTTGATGGTGATGCATTATCTACATCAGAGCACGGTGGACCTGCTACCCGAGTTCATCAGGCTGGCCAAGGCGAGCGGGAAGAGGCTAATGAGGGTTGATCAGTGTCTGGAGGATCCGAAGGCGCCGGCTTTGACTTGATGAGGGAATATGGTGCGAGAAGGAGATTAGGGAGACTGTCATTACTGAATGTATGCAAATAGCTCACACGGATAGTTGTAGTCAAAAAGAGAAATGATTCTGATTGGGACCTGATCAAGGAACAGTGCCTGATTGCTCGAGTGGTTTTTGGTGGCTGTCACTCAGTCTCGCTCATCTGTTGATTTGACACATTACCTTGCCTGGAAATGAACGAGACTGCCACATACATCGCTTTGTATTTGTAGGTCTTTTTGGTCATCCTCCACGGCTGGAACTTCGTCAATTCTACTCAAGGCCACCTTATTCGCCTTCTATTGGCAATCGGCTTTCAAGATGTTTGAGACATTCGAATATATTCATAAGATAGGTATCACTGAAAATGAAGGCAAAATACAACTCCATGCTCCCAACCAGTTCGCTTTGCCTCCCATCCCATGTTTACACACGTACCCATTTCGTGTTTTCTAGACATTTCGATATTCTATAGATGCGATTATACGTCCTCAACCGCACAGTTAGGATGTAGCACATAGACAATCTTCTGCGCCGCGGCCGAAGATCCAGCCTGGCTATCCTCCGTATCTTCTTGCATGCCCTGGCCGCGAATAGCCATGAGGATGTTGTCCTATTTCGCTCATGTCAGCAAACAGATCAACACCAGAGTGGAGTAGAAATATACATACCTTGACCATCTTCTTCAGGACCTTCTTTGCCAATGCCAACTCCCGCTCATATTCCTCTTCCCCAGTCAGTTCCTCCTCCTTCTGCTCCAAGTACCATTGCACAAGTTCCTCCCCTTCGGTTCCATCGCCACTTCCTGAGCCCTCCTCCTCGGCAACCTTGTTCACGAGCATGTTGACAATCGAAATGTACTTGTCATATGAAACCGTCTGCTTCTCCCTGTGTGCAGCAGCGGCGGAAGCATCGCCCATGGCCGTATCACCCTCGCCATCAGCCTCACGGAGTACAGATCCGGAGGCAGCGTTAGCAGCCGCCCTTAAAGTAGCTCCATCCTCAACCGGTTGCTCATCCTCCTCGTCAACCTCGACATCGTCGTGCTCAACAGAGATAATACTCTGCCTTAGCAAATTGTAGGCCTCGTTAACGAAATCCGGCGTAATATCCTCGACGCAGTTTGCCTTGGCGATAGCCTCCGACAGTCTGATCATACTTTCTAATTGCCTGACCGTGATGCGGTAGCTGTTCTTGCCAATGCCACCCTGGGCGTCGTCAGCTCTGAGATCTTTGTACCTTTGAACGAGCACCTCCTTGGCCTCATCAGTGAACTCTGGCCTGTACGTCCGGGCAAAACGGATGTATCTTTGTAGCTGTTCGGTCGAGAACTCTGGCACGACAGCCTCGTCACGAAGTTGGTGAATGCCGACGATGTGTGAGGCCAAGTGGCGATCGACTTGCTCGTTGCACTCATCGAGAATAACAAAGAACAGATCAAAGCGAGACATGATAGGAGCGGACATGTTGATGTTAGCGCGGAGGGATGTCTTGCGGTTATAGCGACCCCCAACAGGGTTCGCGGCAGCGAGGATAGAGGTGCGAGCGTTGAGGGTGGCTTGAATACCGGCTTTGGCGATGGAGATGGTCTGTTGTTCCATAGCTTCGTGGATGGCGACTTGGTCGGCAATGTCCATCTTGTCGAACTCGTCAATGCAGCAGACGCCGTTGTCTGCAAGCATCAGAGCACCAGCTTCGATGGTAAACTCGCCAGTCTCTTCATCCTTGACCACAGCGGCCGTAAGACCAGCTGCGGAGGAGGCCTTGCCAGAAGTGTAAATTGCCCTTGGAGCGAAGTTGCAAACGTATTTCAAGAACTGGGATTTGGAAGTTGACGGGTCACCGACGATACAGATGTTGATGTCGCCGCGAAGCTGCATGCCCTCTGCTGTGCTCTTGCTCACACCAGACAACATCTGCAGAAGAATGCCCTTTTTCACAATCTCGTGGCCGTACACCATCGGCGCGATCGACTGCACCAGTCTGGAATAGATGTGATCACTGTGCACCATGGCACGGAGATCGTCCACCTCAGCTTGTGTATACGAGCTCAACGTGGCATCCTGCATCTCCTTCAGGCTCTCCGCTGTCTCAACCGCCACGTTGCCGTTCAAGCTGCCGATCATGTCCACAATCTGAGCCTCGCCAGAGGCACCGAGAGAAGACACATCCGGGGTGACCATGCAAGCCAAGAAGGCCAGCCTATAAGTCAGATCTCTGACACCAAGCGCCTTTAACCCACCAACACCACTTCCACCTGCATCAGCACCCCTATCATCCCTCACCGCCATTTTTCTAAGACCCGGGAGCCCGAGTTGACTGACATCCGGAACCACAATCAAGGCTCCCGTGAAGACACACTTTTCTCCGGCCTTTGCTCTGTCCACGATCTCTCCTCTGAGGATCACATCCATCGTTCTTGGCATACTTCCTGTGGGTATCTCACTGCTGTTCTCCTGCACCCTGACTTTCTGCCAGTCGACGAACGTGCTTTGCCTGATATCCAGTCTCCACGCGGTTCGGTTCTGGCAAGTGGCATTGGGGCACTGGGTGGGTTCCGTATACCGGAAAGTCTGTTCGACATCTGGGACCACAGCTCTGCAGCCTTCACAGACGAAGGTTGCGAGGGCCAGTTCAGGCCTGACTTCAGATGTGCGGGTAACGGTACCGCTGATGCTCAGCAGCTGGCCAACATTCCTGGCTCTCATCGATCGGACTCGTGATACAAGGGGAAGGTTGTAGAAGGCGATGGCAAACAGCTTGTCGGTTTGCTGGTTGGCGGTTTTGCTGTTCATTTCGGACTGCGTGCCTGTTCCACCCAGCGTGCTGCTGCCAGTACCATGATGCTGGCTTGATGCGGTTGGTTGTCTGTGTTCCCTGAAATACTGAGGCTCATGTTTCGCAATCTGATTGTGCAGCGCCGCTGTCAGGAAGGGCAGGAAGCGATAGTAATTGTTCATGATGCCGTCGGCAAGGGCGCCATTGCTCCAGTTCAGGAGGTGCTTGTAGTCAACATACAGGGTCGATAGCTGGTAAGTGCGCATGCCGTGGATCTGGGCGACGTAATAGCGGTCTGTGGTCACTGCTGAGGAGGTGGGCTGACCAGAGGAAGTTGGTGTCTCAACGAATCTATGTTGAAATGTCAGTACAGAACTTTTCTGCTAGAAAACCAGGCAACATACCCCTCGATAAAATTCTCAAAATGATCCTGGACCATGCGCCCGATGCTATCTTCTACCCGGGGAATATTGGCAGGATCTGTCGGTCTGGCTCTCACTGGAACCTGGTCGTCTGCGAAGCCGTCGCCTCCACCAGCACCTTCATCGTCGCTAGGCGCACCAAGACTTTCCGAAGGCGGGCCACGAGGTCTTCCACTGGACGGGAACTGCTGTCTCCCACCGGCACGTGGTGTCCTCGAAGGACCATCCAACATCATGAGCCCAGCATCACTGGAGGCTGATGGTGTTGCCATTTTTTTCGTTATTGTTGTTGTTTCGTGTCTCGTCCCAGTGGTATCGTCTCTTGACAGTCGGCGTGAAGAGATAAGGCTGAAGTCGTGGCTGGCTGGGTTATTTGGCTGTGAATGCGACCAAAATTAGGTTGGGGAAAATTGGACTGGGATGAAAGAATGTCGCAAAGGAGCTGCGTTGTCAGAGACAGACGAAAGATCCACCGAGTCAATCGAAACGCGAGAAAACGCGGGATACGCGATCCATTCAAAAAGGGGCGACGCGATGTGGGGTTCTTTTTAATTGCCCCGTTATGTATATAACTGGCCAGGAGTCCTCTATAAGTACATAATTTTGCTGACATGGCCATTATTACATTATCTAGAAACTGTACAAAGCCTACACTCTTTTTACTCTGACCACTCCATTTCCTCGCGTTCTGAAAGTCTAGTAGCGTAGGCTGACCTTTTTTCCGGCTGGGAGGGCGCCAAAAGTACTTCCAACGTCGTAGCTGACTCACACTCAGGTAAAAGCTGCATTGGCAAGCCCTCATTCTCCATAGATCCTATCCCTAACCACATAAGTCTAAGTTTGAGATCATCCTACCAGCCCCAAGTTCTTGATGATGCTGTAAACACGGGCGGCTTCCACTGGATCCGTTCAGGATCAATCAGCCTCTTCTGTTTCACCCTGCTCTTGGCCCTCTGTTCCACCAGCTTATCCGACAGCACAATCTTGTGCTCACCCTTATGGTAAACCTGCATCTTCAGTGCCTGTAAGGTATGTTCCACGTCGGTAGCTGTCATGGCGAGGTGCTGTGCAATGGTTTCGATAGTGCACTTCTCGTCCCTCTCGCTAAAGCCGAGGAGCAAATCGATGATGTTCTCTGACCAGTACTGACGGTAACTCAAGAGACCCAGATCTGAAAGTGGCTTCTCTGGCGATCCAAGCTTGCCCTCGATCTTGGAAAGTTCGTACGAAAACTGGATCAGAAGACGACCATAGCCCTTGCGCTGATACTGTGGCAGCGTCAAAATACACGCAACATTGTACCCATCTGTACTCTCCTTTTCCTTGGAGAAATATCCGATAAGGTGGCACCCTCGCTCGTCTCTGGTGGTCATGACGTAGAATAAGAATGGGTCGACATCATAGTAAAGCGTCTTGTGGTCAAGAAACATCTTTGACAACAGACATAGGTTCCGACACCACGTTCGCTGCCTCCTGCCATCAATTTCAAAGAAGGACACAAAGTCGTCCCGATAGATCTCGTTCCCTGGAGGATGCTGAAGTGTGCATTTTTGTCGATGTCTCGAAAAAGACTTCATATCCGCATAGTAGCTCAGGCAAAACTCGCAGATGAATATTGATTCCTCCTGGCTAAACACCTCGGGATATGGCGAAAAGTACCATGGAAACAGCACGTACCGCCCAAATTCAACCTGCGAGATATTGCGGATTCGAGATACTTCGGCCGGATTTTGCGTCATCGACCCTGATGTCCGGAGCTTCTCGATCTCTTGCTGGCGACTGAAAGGTCCGAGGCTTTCCTTTTTCGCCGCACTGGCTGGGGTGTCGTCTTCGTCGATCTCAATCTCATCTGGGCCAAGAACGCCAGGTGTTCCCCCCACCTCCAAGCTCCCCATGGCCTTCTCCTCTGTCTCCTGATTCTTGTCCTTGTGTTGTCCATTCTCGACATATTCTGTCCAGGGGTGTGGCGTCTGGCCTTCGGACGCAACCGACTGTTCTCTCTTGCTTACTCGCTTCTGGTTCTTTTTCGACGGTTGTGACTTTTTGGATGTTGCTACAGTTGTCTTCTTGGTCTTCGGGTCCTTTGGTTTATCCTTTTCTGGGTTTGGCCACTCGACCTCCTTGTCGAAATTTATCCTTGATTGGGGCACCCATTCGTCTAGACGTTTGTTGAAGCTGTCGAAGTTTGCGTACCATTGGCGCCCACTTTTTGTCTCTCTGATACCCAGGATAGTTGCGCGACGTGGCTCGCCATCTTTCGTAACGTAGGCGACACACCCAGCTCTGTTTAAAACGTCAGCACGGCCAGCCGCGAATGCGACAGGCACATCGTCAAGAAAGACCTACATTAGAGTATCCGCTGTCGCGATGCCTTTTTTCCGTGGTTCTTCGCGACCGGTAGCTGCTTCTCCACTAGGACTCATGATGAATTTCAGTGCGCGACGTTGGTGAATTGATGGATGTTGATGAGCACCGTGAAAGCGATTGTTTGAAATTCAGGTTTGGCACTTTGAGCTTCGACAACCTTGTAGTGAACTGCCCCTCCAAAAAGCTAGACTTTTGGGGCACGGTCCACAGCCAACGGCACCACGCGAAGCGCAGTCCAGAAACTGGCAGGCACCTTGATGGCTGCTTCAAGTACCCTGGAATTTTTGGATGCCAACCCTAACCCTTACAATAATTTACGACTTATCCACTTTCCTTTGGTGCAAATCTCATGAATTTCATCCTCGCTTCAAAACGACCTTGCTTCATCACCAACATTCTCAATACCACCGGAACTTACAGATTCTGAGTACATGCTTTAAATTAACACGAATAGCTACCTAATCCGCCATTATGGCCCCCGAACTCTCATCGAATTGGAAGATATTGCAAGCACGTCTCAAAGCTGGATCTGCTTCGAAACCAGCGTCCTCATCAGCAACCTCAACCAATCCTTCAGCCCCAATCAACAACAAGAAGAGGAAGTCAACATCCGATGACCAAGACTCAAAACCGAACAACAAAAAACTCAAAACGTCCTCATTCTCCAAGAAACCACCGACGAAAACTACCTCGACAGCCAATTCAAAGGGCAAAATGGGCGCCGTCTCTTCTCAGCCAGTCACCTCAACAGCCCCTCTCACGAATCAGCCGTCCATTCAATTTTTAAGGCAAAATCACGGTATATCCCGCGAGTCTCTGTCGGAAGCTTACAACCTCGCTATTTCTCCTACCCTTCTCTCATCTTTGCCCAGCCAGCCCAACCAGGGCCTCTCCCCCACAGCCTCATTGGAGAAAACGAAATATTTGGCGATAGATTGCGAAATGGTCGGAATCGGCCCTGGTGGTGTCGACTCTTCCCTCGCCCGCGTTTCAATAACCGACTTTCATGGAGCCCAGATCTACGATTCCTACGTCCTCCAGCGTGGAAAGGTCACAGATTGGCGAACTCCTGTGTCTGGTATTGCACCAAAACACATGAGGGATGCGCGGTCGTTTTCCGAAGTTCAAGATGAAGTTGCAGAACTGTTGAAAGGCAGGATAGTGGTCGGTCACGACGTCAAGCACGATCTCAGGTGTCTTGAACTTGATCACCCAATGAAGATGATACGGGATACAGCCAAGTTCTCGGGGTTCAAAAAGTACGGGAACGGACCCAAGCCTGCTTTGAGAGTACTGGCGAAGGAGCTTTTGGGGTTGGAGATTCAGACGGGACAGCACAGCAGTATTGAAGATGCAAGGGTTGCGATGCTGTTGTTTCGGAAACACAAACCGGCATTCGACATGGAGCATGTGAACCGATATCCTGAGGATGTCAAGACCAAAAAGAAGCCGAATAAAGCAGGAAAGGGCAAAAAGCCAAAGAGTAAGTAAATGACTTCGGAGTATGGAACAACTTGTCCCAAGCGCCTACATGTGGTCAGTCGCCACGAAAACACGACAAGTGTGATCACTTGATGGATAGCCGCATAAAGTCAGGCTCCACTCACGCTCCAAGGAGCATGGATGACAATTGATGGCACCAACAATCGACATGTAAACTGCGGCTTGGGTCTGGGGAAAAGAAGATTTGCTTGGGTGGCGGGGCAATGGACAATCACGAGAGGCACATGAAGAAGAATGATACGCATTCTGCGACGGGTCGTTGCATAGCTACGACACCAATGTATCATCAAATAATGAGGAATTGCTCCTCAACATAGGTAGAACCATTCATTTCCATGTACAGTGACCCAGCAGATCGAACCATGCCATATATTAGTGACATCGTTGTGCAGTTAACTGTAAATGAACTTTTAGGAAGTATTTTTAAAGCTATAATTGAGACCAAAGCCAATCTTCAGACAGATATTCCGTACCATCTTTCTCTTCGTTTTCTAGGTGTGGTGTATCAGGGGCATTGCCATTCGTTGCAAGTGCTTGGTCGGGGTTAGGGTTGCATTGCCTCACTTGGGAACCTTGCTGGACATGCGACGCGTCTCCAACCGCGTCCCACTTAAACGCCTTGACCGCGTTTCCTCAGGAACCATTGCTCTCACGACACCGACTTAAACAACTCACAGTGAAGCCACCAAAAAGGCATCTGGGGTTTATTGTCATCTTATTATCCATTTCATTACCGTTTAAGCAAGTACAAAATGACCACATCACAACCCATTCTCAATCTTGGCTCTGCCTCGTCCTCGCCAAAGAAAACCACAGCCCACCTCCTCCCCTGCAAGATTCATCACACCGGCTCGGTTGAGCCAACCAAATCATTCTGGGACCCGCAAACATTTCCATTGTCATCAGGTATGCGTCCTCAACTCTCATGGCCTCACTTTGTTCCCTGTCTAACCTCCTTCACAGATATCAAAGAAGCTTACTTCCGCGGCCGCAAACTAAAAGGAAAGCCCCTTGCTTTGCCAGAAGGATACAAAGGTGTTGTCGCCATCTCGTCATTACCAGATCAGAATGGACAAGCGTATGTGATAGACCTTGAGAAAAATAACCATGGGAAGCTGGAGGTGCAGGCTGAGTTTGATGAGGTGGTAGTCTGGGGTCATGAAAGTCTGGCCGACGCAGGTGCGGATGGGTATGTGAGAAGTTTGGAGGAATGGGTGGGTGTCGCAGGGGCGATCCATTCTTTCGATGACGGGGGTAGTAAGTGATGGGGAGTGGGTTTGAAATGGATGAGATTAGGCAGATTTTTAGGTGAATAAGCATAATGTGAGGCAAGTCAGGAGTTGAGCTCGACGTCAGTCATTGGAAACGGCTACGTAGAAATTGGATATGGATACAAAAAGGCCAAAAATTACACCCACCCCTACAATTTGGGTGACCTGGCTCCTTCTTCCTCTCCATCTACCAAGATGACCAATTTACCGAACTGCTTTCCCCCCTTGAGATCCTCGAACAGCCCATCGATACCCTGAATATTTTCTAACCCACCGTTCACTACCCGGCTGACCACCGGCTTGATCTTGTTTTCGTCCACAAACTTGACCATGTCCCCAAACTCAGCCCTGCTGCCCATGCTTGTGCCTCTCAACTCAAGATTCTTCAGCACCGCATTCATATTCCACTCCATTTTTGGCCCGACCGTCATCCCATACACCACAATCTTGCCTCCCTGCTTCAACAGCTTGACCCCCTTGCCCACAATATCCCCTCCTGACCCATCAACAATGACATCAAAAAATGGCCTAGTCTTGGGCAGCTGCTTAAGCAGTGTCTTTTCCCATGTCGTTTCAGTATACAACACCCCACTCTTGGCTCCCATCTCGGCTGCCTTGTTGATCTTCTCCTGCGATGAGGAAGTAACATAAACATTGCACCCCCTCTTCACCGCAAACTGCAGCGCCGCCAACGCCACCCCTCCTCCGATTCCCGTTACCAGCACATTCTGGCCCCTTTCCGCCTCTCCCTTTGTGACCAGCGCCCTCCACGCCGTCAACCCAGCCAAGGGCAGCGCAGCCCCTTCCGCTGGCGTCAAATGGCCCGGCGCAGGGAAGACTTCCTCTTCTGGCACCACGATAAATCTTTGGGCTGTACCTTGGCTGGAATAACGAGCCGAGCCGCCAATAACGCTCCATTCTTTTTCCTCCTTGTTGGTTTCCATAGCGGGGACCGGCTCCGGACCGTCGGGGGAGGAGATCCAACCACGCGAGGGCTATGTCAAATTCATTAGTATAATTGGCTTTTTGCTCACTCCGTTGGGGGCAATCGGGGCACGGGGACAAGCGAGACAACAAGGAAATTTGACACCTACAGTGACCAAGACGGGTTTGTTGTACAGCGGTGATGAGCTGGGCGAGACTACAGTTCCATAACCGTCGGAGAACAAAGGGGCGGAAAAAGAGATGCCGGGGTAAAGGTGCTGGCGGATAAAAAGGTCGCGGTGGTTGAGAGCTGCGGCTTGGACTTTAACAAGGACCTGGCCTGGTCCCGGGGTGGGAACGGAAGATGTATTGAGTTGAAGGCTATGGGGATTGTTAATACTTGACGAGAGATTTGCAGAGGAAGGACACCAAAACTCACGAATAATACACCTTGCCCGGCTTTCCGCCTTCGGCAGGCTTGATGGTGAGGCTTTGGTTTTGGGGCATGGCGAGTTTGATGATTCAACTTGGCATGTATCAATTGAACTTGTAGTTAATGTACATGCATTGAAGAAAGCAGTCAGTGTGGATGAACAGGATCAACCTTGAAGAGCCACTGGGTATCGTCCCTTTAAGAAATCGGATCCCGGCACTAAAAGGAATTCGGGCCTGGGTCCATCTTCCCCACGTTCCCCCGCACCAACGGATATGGATCTCGAACCGATGACGCCAGTGCCTCGGTTCCTTTCCCAAACTTGTCGCCTGTTGGTTGCAAAACAAAAAATGGTCGCTGTCCTCAAAGCAAAAAGTCACAGAAATAGAAAAATATGTGCAAACTCAAACGACGATTCACCTGCCTGGGTATCATGAGCTCTGGATTCAAACATCCAGATTGACAGGTCTCCAGTACAACTTCCCTCCTCCCCTCCACCACTTAAACTCAGTCGTGCGATGTTTTCCTCTTCTTTGACTTGGAAGCGCTTTCCTCGGGTGGCACATACTCCTTCTCGCGCTCGCGCTTCTTTTCCTCCTTCTTCTGCTTCGACTTCTCTGCCCGCTCTTGCTCGGCCATCCGCTGCTTCGCCTCCTTGCCCAAAAAGTACTCGCCACTCTCGATCTGCAGGTCGACCTTGCTCTTCTCGGGCGCCGGAGGGAATGGTGTGTAGGTCTTCTTGGACTTATCTGTGACGACGTGTGGCTTGTGTCTTTTGGACAATGTGCGCTTCTTGAAGTTGGGTAGGTATCGGCTCCAGTCTTCGTGTGCCAGCGCGGGATCCTTGGCCAGCTCTCTCTTGATCCTGGAAACGATTAGTGAATCGGTTTGCCGCCCGACCAGAGAGAATCAACTTACATCAACTCCTTGATCAGATAGATGGGGTGCACATTTTGCATTGTATCTTCCACAACCCTTCTTACTTCCTTCAGCCCCTTGAATGGGCCCATCACTGAAACTGTATTACCGTGCACCAAGATATAGGTCTGGGTGAGAAGTTCTAGCGCTTTCAATGCTGCAAGGTGTGTTAGCTCTATGTTGCGACATAGGTTGAGAAAAGCCAGGGGTAATACGTACTGGTACCATTGTGCCCCAGGATACGTTGTCGCCTCTTGACGAACCGTTCCTTATTCCGTACCATGCTGCGAATCTTGATGATATCGCACGCCATCCCATCCTCCAAAATCTTGATTGCCTGGGGTGCTGGAACCGAGCGCGCCAAAAGCTTGATCAAATCTCTAGCATTAAGAATCGCGGCAGGGTCGTATGTCTAGAGTTCGACCTGTAAGCGTCCAGTCCGATTGTGGGGTTGAGGGCGCGCCTGCTCACCTTTCGGGTCGTCTTGACAGTCATGGAACCCTCGATAAGATCCAGAACTGCATCGATGCCATATTTCTCCAACGACTTGGTCACGAGCGGCCAAGAATCCTTCAGATAGCGCTCGCGGTATTTAGGAAATAGCGTCATGAACGAAGACTCCTCTAGAAATGTGCCAGATGAATCCTCCTTGGTGAATGGGTCGACCTTCCACTTGTCGATGTCGTCTGTATCCCATGGCTTCTCTTTCTTGTGTGTAGACGGCATTTTGTCGCAGAAGTTCGGCCTGTTTTCTTGATTAGATAAAAAAAGTAGTGAATTATGGTTATGTAGAGGTGACAACTACTGTCGAGATCAATGAAAGCGCCGGACTGCGGTTCGAGTGTTTTGCGATTTGTTGATGTTAGAAATATCCTGCCTGTATTTTCTTCGATGGAAATTTTTGGAGCACTGTACCTTGCAGGCCGCAGAGTGGGGCAGTTGCATGTCAAAGCTCGACCAGCTGACAGGTCGACCTGCCACTTGGCAGCCGGTTTCGCCATGGAAGCCGTGCCGATGTACAATATCAAGTGCGTTGAAAATCATTCAGCTTGCAGGAACCCTTTCCGAAAATCAGCTTCAGGAATCTTCATATGTGAGGACACTAGGTTTTTTGAGATGCCATGACGGATGTAGGCCGCAGGACGAGTGCATTTTTGGCCACTGTCTGCTTCTTATCGCAAAGCACCTTACGGAATCTCGTATCTTACCTGCTAAACCCAGTCTCCCCATCCTCCCAGGATCTGCCATGCTGACAAGTGAACCAAGGACTGGGCAAAACCGTTACCGTTGTGCCCTGTATTGGGAGTATCATAATTCTCGTTGCTAGCATCAGAAAGGAAGATCCGTTGAAAATAGAGGGTGCAGCATCTCCTCGTGTGACTTTCGATATACCGCCGGTATCGAGGCTCTGCTGGAGGATAAGCCGCAGAGCAAGCCAATCAGCGTGCCAAGCGCCCGAATATAGCGGTCGGTCCCTGGCCACTCAAAAAGATTAGGTTAGCGCTACTGTGTAATTCCGCGTCGTAACACAAGCTACAAGTCAAGTCTACGATCGTCCTGCACTGGAAAAGGGGATTTGTTTCTTGTATTGCTCGTCTGTTATCTCCCGAAAGCTGCTTCCCTCGTTGGCCTTGCGCACCGGTTACCCGAAAAGACTGATTAATATTGTAATGTCTTAGATGAACGAGGAATTTTGCAGTCTTTGTTCACTTTTGCCGCCAACTGTCTCGAGCGCTTCTCTTTGCGTTGTCGGCACCACCGCGCGTGTCTGGCCAATTCATTCGTCCGCACCTTTGTTACATCTTGCACACATATCGCATTGCTTCAAGCTATTGCACAGCCCTTATTAACCACTACCGACCGAACCACTGCGCGGCACCCGCCTCCTTCCCCGGTTGCCCCCCGACCGCTCCGCCCCGGGACCTCCGTCTCCTTCCGCGCTCTTCCGTCGACGCCCCTCCAAGTTTCTTCCGCGACCGCGACCTCTCAACACCGACCCTCGTTTCTTGTAACCTCGATCAAACTGGCACAACTACAGCCTCCGCACCTCTCTCCTCTCCACTCGGAGCCAACACCACCTCCCGAAATCAGTCAAACGCAGCTTCAACCAGACTGGAAGATGGATGAAGGCGCGGCCACCCAAGTTCTGCCGTCGGGGCCAGGACTGTCCACGGCTCTTGAGCCCGATGCGCGGCCGAGTTCACCGAGTCTGGTGGTAACACATCCAGATGCGCCCAGCACAGCTTCTGGCAATGCATCTGTGAATCCGCTCCCGAGTATTTCCACCTTTGCCCCTGGTACCGCGACCCCTCAGATACAACAGCCTAGGTCAGTGTTGTCTCCTTTATGACACTTGGGGGTGATAGAGGCGCGCAATCTGGCTGTGTTCGTTGCACGTCATTGCGATTTCAGTCTATACCCTCTCCATTTGGCATTGCTTGGTTGCTTCCGCATGAGGCTAACTTGACTAACGCGTTTGTTTTGTTCCAGGCCTGTTGCGATCGCGCCTGCAATGCCTCCAAGAACGTTGCCTGCAAGCACACATCCTGGCCCAGGAGGTAACTTGGTATGGTCATATTTCACACTTTTGTTTCCTTGTCACCTCCACCCATGTCGCAAAGGACATCTTTGCGATTCACCGCCAAGGCCGGACTGTAGACATCCATTGGGAAGCCCGGGTCGGGTTGAAGATAGCATTGTTGGCCATTTCCTCCCCCCAATTGGCTCTTCACGATGTCATCAGGGCGAAAAATCTGGTGGGGTTGCGCTTATCTAAGCCCCCAACCCGCACTGGCTCCCGCGCGCTGTCTGCAGATCGATCAGTCGCCCAAAAAGCGATTGTGTTATCGCTGGAGCCCCACTCTGGGATCCGTCAAAAATTTCCTTATCACCTGCTTATCACCACTCCTCCACCTCCCATATCTGTTCCCCTTTGCATTTATCAAGGCGCCTTATCGTCACGATCTAATCGCTCTGCCCCCTATTCTTTCGTCAAATCGCCGGGAGCGCACCGCCATCATGGCAACCATGGCTAACCATGACCGTGAAACAACACAGCCCACATGCCAGAACTGCGGTACCTCGACCACGCCGCTATGGAGACGCGATGAGCACGGCGCCGTCCTTTGCAATGCCTGCGGGCTCTTTCTCAAGCTACACGGCCGACCTCGGCCAAGCTCCCTCAAGACGGACGTTATCAAGAGTCGCAATCGCGTCAAGACTATGCGCCCTGACCTTGCAAAGCAGAAAAAGGTATGCAATTGAAGCGCATTTATTGTCCCACCACCAAGTCACTGACCGCACCCCCGTGCAGGCACAACAAAATCAAAACCTGCCAGCCGGTGCCGACGTGAACGGCACTGACCTTTCCAATGGGAATGGCGTTCGCAGACCATCGCAAAAGTCGACCAATGGCCATATGGACGACACAAACTCCCCCATCTCCCGCACTGGAACCCCGAACATGTACAACGCGCACATGGCACCGATGTATGGAAACCAAGACGAGCAGTTCCAAGCGCAGCAACTATCTGGCTTCCAGGTTGCCAGTGGACCCGGTGGTCACGCTTCACCCCTGAATGGCGAGCGCACGGGTATGCCGCAAGGTCATGACGAGAACGCACAGCTTAGGACGCGTGTGAGCGAACTCGAGGTCATTCAGGAGTTATACCGGGGCCGAATTCAGCAGCTCGAGCAGCTCGAACAGGAACAACAGCAAGCCTCACAAGCTCGACAGCAGCAAGAAAATGGCAGCTCCGATTCGGATGCCCAGCTGCGCGCACAAGTGGATGCCTTGACAGATGCCCTGAACCAGGCCCGCAACCAAAACGAAACTCTGGCTACCCAGCTCGAGGTTGTGACCGTCCAAGCCGAAGCCCTGACTGCTGCTCATGCGCAGTCACAAAACGAACTGGAGGAAAGTCACCGCAGGGAAAACATGCTTAAACGACGCCTGGATGAGCTTGAAGTTGAGCTCAAGGAAGCTAGAGATGCTCGAGATCACACTTTGGAGGGCGGCCGAGCTGCTAAGAAGCCGCGTGTGGAGGAACCAGAACAGCCGTCTGTGTTTGAGCAACAGCAAAATCAACAGCAGGAACAGCATATTCCTCAACCGACTTCCATCCAAATTGTCCCCATTCCCGAACCTGTTGCCAACCCCGCGGCTGAACCGACCCTTGAGACGGCCAACGAGACGTTGCCAGAGCCCATGGAAGAGGTTGTCAAAACCGACGTGGCCGCGCCATAGCAAAGCGTCTGGGGCCACTGGCTCTGTTTACCTTGATTTTCATTAGCTCTGGCTTGGTTTAGATGGGTTGGCTGGATGGGGGAAACACGTACAGCTTTAGGCCCTGGTCTGGTTTATTATTTGTGATTATGGCGTCATCTCCTCTTCTTGCTTCTCTCTCGGTTCTGTGGTCTTTTTCGAGATAAAAAGTACTAGCGACATATGGGAAACGGGAAATGGATCGGTCTGGCTTTTTTTATTGGGTGGCCAGCGACCCGATGGACGAACGGGCGTGGGATGGTTTCTGTTATTTGGTTCTGTTTGTAATTCAAAGCGAAGCGACCTTTGTTTTCTTTGCGGGGTTGGTTGGTTTGGGTGGTTGGCGGTGAGATGCGCAAGCTCGTCGGGTTATTATATCTCTTAACACATCTCTTCTCCCGTCTTTGTTTTTTATGATTCTGGGGGCAGGGAGAAGAAGAGAGGATTTCGATTTTTCTTGATCCATTAGTGCTTGTTCTTTTTTGGTTTTGTTGAATGCTGGTGGCCATTAAAATGGTGAATCATGACTGTGAGGACCAAAATCAGGTATTGCTTTGTGTATGTGTGTGCCTAGACTGGCGAGGAGGACTGCGGCTTTCTTGGATGAGGTGTAATGGGTATTACAATCAGGTACATATATGTTTCCCATTGTTGATGGTTTCGGCGAGGCGGACAAGGGTACACAAAAAACGGAACTGATTTTCGTGATTATCTTTTGCTTGGTACGATATCCAATAGAGCCTTGATTTTGCTATCAACTCTCTACCCGCACTTGACGTCCAGCTCCAACTGGAGATTCGTGCTCTCGTTGTGCTTGGTTCCCAACCCCCCCGCCATCGCTGGGTATGTAGACTTGTGTATGCATTGACTGCAGACCATCAATAGAATCCTACACCCGCCTGATTTCGGCAGGGGTATGCTGATAACCAAAAACAAAAGGCCATATTTCTCTTCACTAAGGGATCAAAAACTGCTCAATCACAATATCACAAAACTCGGCCATGGTGGGCCACCTCCCGCGCTTCAGCAAGTCCCTCAACACCACTGCCCCCGTCCTCGTCGGATTCACTGCCACCCCTTCCGTCAAGTACGTCTGCTCCGGCCCGGACAAGTCCCTCTTCTCCACCTCCATCCACTTCCTCTCCGCCTCCTTCCTCGCAGCGTTCAGCACCGCCTCCTCGTCCTCCTTTTCCCACAAGTTACACTTTGTACACTCCTTGCACTTTGTCCCATCGCCCTGTGGTCGGAAATGCTGACAAAAGTGCTGATATCCGGCGTCCTGCGTCGGCGTGCCGTTCCCAATATCCTTGCGGCAGACATAGCACATCTTGTACCCGCAGGGGCAGGTCAGCTTGTTGCAGCCTGACGTCTTGACGAACCCCGTGTTACACTTGGGACAGACCCGTTTGATGGCCAGACTCATTGCCTGTTCTACCTGTGTGCGGAGGGCGACGAGGCTGGACTCGTTGCACACGTGAACGTCCTTCCAGGCCTTGTTGCATAGCAAACAGGAGGCACGGCCGCACAGGGGGTTCTGGCACGTAAAGCGGAGACCACGGCGGCGTCGGCGTTGGCGCTGACGAGCAGCACGGAACTCAGCTATGATGCTAGCGCCAAAGGTTTGGTGGGAGATAAAGAGCAGGCAAATGATGAATGTTGCAACAAGAGCCAACGGGGCCAGGAACGGGACGGTAAAGAGGCATACGACAACAAGGATGATCTTCCAGATGTTGACGGAGTGGGGCCTGAACTGGGTTTCGGTCTCGGGATGGTAGATGTCGTCTACCTCGGCGTAGGAGCAAAAGGGGCAGCGAATCATAGGCAGACCGGTGGCAGCGAGAGCGTTGTCGGCGAGTCGCTGGTCAAGTTTGAGAAGTTTCTTGGGGCCGGTCTTATCTTCCATCAGAGCCCGGTGTAAGTGGTATGATGGGATGCATCCTAGGCATTCAGATGATTCAGCGGCCGGGCACCGGAGGGTCCCTGTGTTTGGATCAATACTGCGCTGCCAGCCCTGACCAAAGATGGCTTCTGTGAGTGTGTGCTGTACGCAGCGGAAGCAAATCATGTGGCCGTTCACACTACAAGAAGTGAACTCCTCGAACACAGACTCGGTATAACAGCAAACACACTCTAGCAAGTTGTCCGTCTCCTCGGCTTCGGCATTGTTCATAGCCACAGCCAACTCGTGGTCCTTGGCTTCGCGTTCAGCCCGATGCTTCCTTTTCAGAGGCATAATGAGGGCATCATAGAGCTCCCTGTCGAGCTCAGCACTTCCTGTGGCCTTGATGGTGGGAACGATAGACCCTTGGCCAGTCGATTTATAGATGATCAGAGGGTGCTGTGCGGCAACGGCAGCCGAGATGACTTTGCGACCTCGAAATAAGGAAGAGATGGTGAAGCGCCACGACTTGGATGCCAGTCCCACCAAGGTTTCTCGAGCCTCTAGGTAAGAGTAATTATGCTCAGCTAGAACGGCTTTGATGGTGGATCGTTGTAAGCCCTTGAACTCCTGCAGACCCAGAGTCTCCACGGCAGCTCTGTACTCATGGCTTCTAAAGACCTCTGTCATCGGCACGCGCTCGAATCGTCGGTTGGGATCTGTGGCATTCGGCGGTCCTGGCCTTTGCTGGTGTTCTTTGGCGGCCACAGTGCCTGCCCCCTCCTTGTCAACCCTCCAGCGGCCTTTCGCCCATACGGCACGATTCTTTAGCAAAGCGTCGGCAGCGAGAGCAAGACGGGATTCTCCGTCAAAGTTGGTCAACAGCTCTCGAAACACCTCGATTTGAATGTCGGGGAAGACGGCTGCCAGTGCGTCGAGACAGGCATTCAACTCTCGCAGATCGGGTGCTTCCTCGCCAAGGGGCCTGAGATGTTCCTCTTCTGCAATATACTCTGGGGGCGCATGACAGGCAGCATCTTTTGAGGATCTGGCTGTTGGGGCCATCTCAGGAGGAGTGTTGATTGCCGGGACTTTATTGCTCTTTCTTGCGCCGCGATCGACTGCCGAAGAGCCCATCAGGTCCGGAAAGCCCATGCTAACGGCTGTGGCGTGGCACAAGGCTGAAATATCAATACCATGCTGCTTTTGTGGGCAACAAGGTTTACGTTTCTTTTGGGGGGCGTCTTCGTCCCTCGTTGCCTATAGATCATTTCGACATTTCAAGGTTGAGACTGTGTGTGTGTGTGGTGCAAATATCGCAGGGTCGGTGCCCGTCTATGCAAAACGGCGACCAAACTCCCTGAAAATCAGCAGTTAGCTATGCAGGCAGGCAGCCTAGAGGCACCCAGTAGTTCCAGTTGATCTGATGATGAGATTGCGTGAAGTAGGCTGGGGGAAAGTCTTGTCAGCTGGAAGCCACAACTGTCTTGAAGCCAGCAGTCATGGTGTGTGGCACACCGGCACCCAAAAGGGAAGAGGGCTGTGTGGTCAGTGCATATTGCCGGCCCCGGAGCCGCGGGTGGAGTGCCTCGCCCCGCCTCACCGCCAGACATCAGACATCAAAGGTGGGGTTCTGTGTGACATGCAGCGACTGTCAAGAATGCCTCGCTACGCTTTCCATACCAGAGGGCTCTTTGCGCTGTAATACGCATCAAACGGTCCGTCGAAACGCAGATAGAACATGCAGGTACAAATATAGCCATCGATTAAGGCCAGTGTCAGATGGTTTAGGGCTGTGCCTATGTCACCCAGGACCTCCGGTGGGCGACTGCTGGTTTGTGTTGGAGGAGTCTTGAATGGACCTTTGATTACTTGACACCTGGCTATCCTGCCTAGGTCCGTCTGGAGCCCTATCACGAGATGAACAGCTTCTCATTGACGACAAGTTGGAGATCGTACCCGACCAATGGTAAAACAGGGGGCATCATAATTCAGACAGTCTGATACGTACGCAAGCTATGAGTGAGGCTGCATCATCTTGGGACATCTCATGCAATCAACACTTTTTCTCGGGCTAAAACAAACCAACCGGGTTTTGTTGAGTGTTCCGACGAGACACAAGAACCGATTAAATCTTGACCTGGCTGTACCTTGGTTGGAGATGGGAGGGTGAGAGGGTGCGTGTCAATGACTGCTTGGCTTACAGCGAGGTGCGTCACCGTCAGTGTGCATCCTGATGAAAAACAGGCGACGAATCAGACACAGACGAGCTAGAAATGAGACATAGATACTGCCCAAGGGAAAAGACAAAGTCACGAACTGGAAAGCGGGACTGTCATTGTGGAACATCCTTTGCTGTCGTTTTCCGCCTCCTCGTTTCAAGGTTCCAACTTTAGCCACACAGTATGGCGATCTGTCCATTGTTTTCTTCATCAGATATATCCATATGATCATTTGATACCCTGACTGCGGTAAAGCCCAAGCACCTTGCCTGGTTGCAATAGGTGGGTGGGTGGTTACATAAAACGCATCATGATCAGGTTGTTTGTTGATAAAGATGACCTGGGTTTGCTCTCGTCAGCAGGAGTGGATTGAAAGTATCCATCCCGCCATTCCGGCCTTGTGCAACAAACTGCAAGAGAGACACCACTACCGCCTTCGTCAGAGACAGCAACTGGTGGCCCACCATAGAAACACCGGCCCATGAGGTGCTCGGCACACCTTCCCTCCACCGGGAAGATTGGAAAAGTATGGAAGCTGATGAGGATCGGGAATAGTGCGGTTAGGTAGTGATTATGCTTGCTCACCACGCACATCAGCGGCCTTTCACGTGGTGTCAGCGTCTCCGTTTGGTGACGGGAGGCGCATTCCATGGTTTTTCCATCACACCTCCATTTTGGTCACACAGAGGCTGCACACCGCCCACCGCCATTCCGCCGTTCCGGTATTCGTGGGTTCGACGCGGACGGAGCCATCCATCCATGGGCCTGCACCAGGCCGCTAATGCACTGTGGATACAATTGGTCCCCTGTCGCTGTCGGAAGCCCAGGCTGGCGAATCCAACTGTCGTGTGTGTCGTGGATGGCCCTTGTCTGTCTTAAGCTCACCGACTTCTTGTCCAAAAGTTTCGGTGTCAAAGCCTGTCGAATTTTTCCTTCTTCGCGTGCCCAAGCAGACGGGATTCCATGGAAAATGCAACACCGACAACCGAGCAGCAGGTGCTAGTGCAAGGGGCAGGGAATATTTCTGCTCCATTTCTGCTTTTTACCCCTGGCATCTGGATGTGAACGCCGTTGTGTCAGTGTCAGCCCGCCGGACCTCTCCCTACTTGGCGGTATAAAGATCAAAAGTCCGCCTTTTCCCTTCTCGCCCGCCACTCTTGTATTCCGCAAAACGTTCCCCCACGCTGATTTATTGTTGGCTATATCCGTGGTCTTCTCCATCATCTTCATCTTCATCATATGGGACCAACTGGTGTTTGCCGATTTTCACCCTCCATGCTCCTCCCGCCTCCAGCATGGACTCTCTCCCCGTTGAGCTAGTGCGAATCGTCTATCAATACTGCGACCCACCAACCGTAAGAGCCCTCCGCCTGGTGTCAGCAAAACTTGCCGACATAGGATACGACTACCTCCTCCCAGATCACTTTACAGCAGTGGAATGGAAAGATGACGTTCAACGGCTACACTCTATCGCACGTCATGATCGTCTTCGTGGCAGGCCTCGGTCACTGGTCTTCCATTTGGCAAAAGTAGATGTGGGACGCGCCCAGGAGGCCATTTCATTGCATCAGTGGCTGAGAGACCGCGAGGGCCATGACCTCGTTCAAGAGGCCTGGTCTAACTATCACAAGCTTGAAGAGCGGGCCGCCCTGCTAACACCTCTACACGCCCGCCAGTCCACGCTCGAGGCCGCTTTCAAGCGGTTGCCTAACCTTGAGGTCCTTGATATCAACTTCACCAAGAACCCCTACGGCATTGAGTTTTTTGACGAAATTTTCCAGCATCACTACTGCCGCAAACAAGACCGAACCCGCGCCTCAAAGGACCTGTATTCCATCCTTTCAGCCCTCCCACACGTCCGTCTCCAGTCTTTGATTATCGACCAAACACCCCTGGAGCTCTTCCGTCAGGCAGATTCCCGGCAACGCTGGTTTGACTGTGCCCGGACTTTTGCAGGCCTGTCCCAGCTGGATCTGGTGCTTGATGTGCCCCGTCAAATGGGCCCTGCCTCCCGGTCCAGGGCAATCAACGGACTGGGCCGTGTCCTCCAGTCTGCCAGCAATATCACACACCTGCGTCTAGCTTTTCATACGTACCATGCGCCGGCCGAGAAGTTTGAGCTATCATTTAGGGCTCTGTTTGCCGGTGACTTCACTTACAAGAAGCTGACGGATCTGAAGCTGGAAGGCATCTCATGCTCCGAGGAGGATCTCAAGTCTTTCCTGCTCCGCCACTCTCCCACGCTCGAGAGGCTCCGACTTGGCGGCCGCGGCCTGGCAAAGCCCCTTGAGCTCAGCATCGGAGGCATACATCTGCACAACGGACGGTGGCGCTCGTTATTCGCTGGGCTGAAGGAGAATCTCGTTGCGCTGCAGCGATTTCATATGGAAGGAGATATTGAAAGCGGCGATGCTTTTACACGCACCAGGGAGGTCTGGGATTTCTTGCCCATGGTTAGCGACGATTGGAGTACCATTCGTCGTGAGGACGACTTTGAGGGCTGGTACAAGAAGTCGGGGCCTTCGAGGTGCAAGGAGAATTTTGACTCTCTGGGCTTGGAAAGGTTTCTGATCTCAGGGGGCCCGTGGCCGATGTTTATCAAGTACGGAAACACGTCCGCTTACCCCAGTCCTTACAGCTCTCCGGGTCAATCGGGCTCTTCCAGTCCAGTGGATTCACCTAGCCCGGCGTCATCGGGCACATTCAGCACTTTTGGTTCACCGGCCCCCTCGGTCTAATGTATAAGGAATGCCAGGGAAGCAGGCGAGGACAGCAACCAGATGACACGACACGCACTTGAAAAGATGTAAATAAGCACATCACTCACCTCATGACTTGTTACGATATTATCTGACACCTACGATGTGCAACTTTTTTTCCCCATTCACATTATCAGTAGTGAACAACATCATACAGCATTAGACATTTTGGAACTGACTGGTTCAGGAAGACGGGCGTTTATGTGTTAATTTTCGGGGACAACGTGTTACGGAACATGGCTACATTTACACAGATATACTTAAGATACAAAGAATGCAAGCAATTGTCAGTCAACCCAAATTTAAGTCTCTGTGCCCGTGTTTGGTCGAAATCTCCACCATTGTGGCAGCGCCTACCGACTTCGTGTTTGAGTTCGACAATCCGATAAGGGGCAAACATTCCATTTAACTCAGATACCATTCGTGGCATTGGGCGATCGTGCCTTGCAGGCTTGACATAATGGTTAGTGATAATTCTTTTGTCTATCTTGATGTTGACCAAGTTACATTGCTCGCCTCACATGCCGAGATCCAGACATTCTGGACAAAGGCGAGGACAGCCTCTATGCAGTTACCTCGCCTTCATTTAAAACCGACCGCTTTAAGCTATGGAGGTGGCGTAACTTAAGGGGCAGCAACAGTGAGTGGCAGGACAGCCGGAAGCAGGTATCCTAGATCGCGTTTGATGGAAATGTGCAATTCTTTCAGACTATGTACAATTCAACCTAAGTTGCCATGCTTTTTTGTACTTTAGCTTAGTGGTATGGAAATCTCCCTCGAGCTTGAGTGACGGAACGAAATATTCCAACGCCTTGTGCTAAAGGTTCTGTAAGTAGGTAGCTACCTAGGCAATGAGGTAGGGTGAATATTTGAACTTACCTACCCCCACCCTCCCCATCTCGTCCCGTCTGTTGCCTGTCACTGGTCATCCCATTATTGTAGCGATAGCTGCGCCGTGCTCCTCCTGTTGCGTTGCATTAGAATCAACGCCGTTGCTTGAGTAAGCCATCGTTACATTGGGGGTAATCGCTTTTCTAATCGAAATTGCTGTCGGTCGTCAGTCTTGACGTAAGCCGCATAGCAAGGCTCGGAAGATATGGAGAATAGCGCCCTTCGGAGTTGCAAAGAGAAAGGGAGACAGGTGGGAGAAATGAAGTGCTTGCTGGCGAGCCGCTTACACCGATCAGCGAATATCGCCGAAAAGATTTCTAACTATGAAGACCATGGGAAGCTGGGGATCAGTTCATAGCAGGAGTACCCGTAGTGCAGCTGCTGAACACGGCCCGAGCCCGGATCTCGGAAGTTGGGGGTGGCTGCCCCTTTCCTTCTGCTCTTTGCCCCTGACTAAGGTAACCCTCAATTCTAAAGCCTGACCCCTCACGTCTGTGTACATTAGACATGTGTGACTAGCGTTGCTCTGAAATATCTACCAAAAACCAAGATGATCCAGTCCGGCCTCAACCAGAGCAGTTGTACGTGTCAAAAAAGCAAACGAAGTGAGGGGCTGAAGTGAGGGCAGCAATACATCAAAGCACCGTGGGGTCCGTGCAACCACTTCCAGTCAACGATAACCCCCATAGGTATCCATTCCCATTCCGGCAAAAGCACGGGTTCAATCAACCGCGAGACTACCGGCCGAGAGAGCAAGGCACAGAGGACGGACGAAAACGGTCGGCCAGGCAGATCATCCATATCCCAGCAAAGCCGGAATGTCAAGACGGATGTGGCTGATGGCTGACTGCTTGTGGTGCACGCCCTGTGTTTAATTTAAGTCTGCATTTCCCGCCTGTGTTCCTGTGCCTGTGTCCGTGTATGTGCATGTGAAACTTAGACGGTGATGTCTCGCAGCTCGTGAGGGGGAAGGTTGCGAGTGAGAGGCAATGCTGTTTTCAGTAGAGAGTATAACCAACTGGTATTCATCAGAAGCAAGAAATTGTCAGCTCCCAATGCCAGCACGATGAAAAAAAAAGTTCCAAACATTGCCAGCAAACGGAACAATGCTGAATCAACTTCAGATGATGATATTATCAAAACCCAACCAACACCTGCCGAACTTAGGTACGGGTGTTGGAGATGGGATCAAAACTGGGTAGCCCAGCTCGGGAGTGGTCAGTGCATCAACCAGAAGACTGGACAGTGGGGACGGTTCGCGATGTGGGGTCCCGCTTGTCTTGCAGGCCCACACTGAAACTCCACAGTTCGCGTCAAAGAACTGGCTCACAGCCTCCGCCGCTTCCGTATTCAGGTACGGGATCAGGTACACGATCAGGTACTGCGTATAGCAGCGGCAGCATATAGGAAGGGAGTGGTATGTACTTGCTGTATACAGCGAGGCATGCCTTATTAAACTGAGATTTATAAAAGAAAACAGAGTTAGATGAAGGGGATGACAAACGAGATATTACCGGGGCGGTGGTGAGGGGAAACAAAAGCACTTTTCAAAACCTATTCATAAGTGATATGAAAGGCACAATGCAGGGCTCCGTCCAGGTGAAATGGCGAGGTTCCAGCCATGGTCACCCACCCAACCTTATTCATCACTTGGCAGGGACTCCCGTTCTTTGTCCAAGGAATTCCAAAGCACACCTGGCTCCTCACTCGTCGTCGCTCTCGAAAGCTGAAGAAAATGGAGCCATTCCGGGATGACATCTTGATATCGTCCCGCCGTCATTTCGCTCCGGATCCAGCAGCTTCAGCAGGCCCTGCGCTCGCTTGCTGAGTCGCTTCCAGTCGTCTGGGAAAGTTTTTAGATTCCACTCGCTGCAGCAAACTGCAGACTCCGGATACAAACCCCTCCATCCATCCGTGCTTTCTTCCCGGCATCTACTAGCATTTTTCTTCTTCCTCTGTCTTGCATCGTTCCTTTTCTCCCGCCTTTTCTTTTGTCACATCAGCTGATACGCACATCGATCCTCCTGAATACGGCTGCATCGACCTTGAATACTCCTCTTCAGCCACGCCCAGGCTCACTCATGCTTGTCGCCGTCTGGCTGTGTTATCAATCCGCTACCCACTTGGTCCCGAACGGCGCAGGGCAAGTCCAAGACACCAAGAGATCGGCACTGGACGCTCCTGAACAACACAGGGCCTGGACGACACAGAACGTGCTCTCAATGGCCGCATCATCGGACCCGTCTCAGCCATACGCTAATTAATGACAATATCTGTATGCTTTTGCAACCAAGCGAACTCAGGCACCGATACCTCGCGATCAAATAAACGCTCCTGCACGAGAATCACCAAACCGACAGTAGAGGGGTGTCATTGGCAAACAGCCCCAAAAGCTTTTTGGGACCGACGACTCAGAAGCGCTAGGTCCAGGCTGCAGCATCCCTGTCCGCCGGAAACACCCTGGTCTGTGGTCTCGCAACTGGGAGCACATCCCAGGCCTTGAATCGTGGTTAGAGCGATACTTCTGATAGGTAAAGCCTCTTTAGCTTCTCCCTCTCCCAACGCAACGGTCAGTCTCCTCACGGTCTTTTTCTCCTTTTTGGCTTGGGGACGGCGTATTCACAACATTGATGAACATCCACAGCACTCTTGAATTAGGGTTTCTCAACTCTATAGCGGCCTTGGACGAATGCATGAGCCTACACTCTTGTGTTATACAGTCTTCAAGCTAGGTTCTACGCTAACGGCTATTCAAGCTCTGGAGTGTACAATTCCAAGAGCTGGCTCCTGTGCAGTGCACCCTGTGGTGGTTGCTTTTTTCCAAGCTGTGCGCTCGGTTGGCGTGATCATCGCCCACGTCACTTGTCCACCGTAGTCGGGCTGCCCAGGGACTGACCCGGAATTGTTTGGGTCGACACTGATTGGGCCTGGTTGGGTTTTCCAGGTTCTTGCCTGGTCATAATTGAAAAACTCCCACCATCGCCCGTTCGCGAGTTCCCCCTCCTCTCCATATCTGGACGAGCTTGGTGAAAGGCCTGGTTGGCGTCGAGCTCGCCACAGTCCACCACCATGCAGCGCGTCTCATCCTTTTTTCCCTCGTGGGAACGGCCGAGGCAGGCCAGCATCAGCAGTACTAGGACAACCGCATCGACACCGACGACAGATGCCCCGGCGTCGACGTCGGGTGCTTTAGGAAAAGTTTTTGGATGGGCCGGGAAGATCGCCGTGCCCGCCAATCGCCTCAGCACATCGTCAGCAACGAGCAAGACACCTACCCGCTTCGATCGCGAGACATACTGGCCAACAACGCTCGACAAGGAATGCGACAAGGCTGCTAGAATATTAAAGTCATTCTGCTGTGGGTCAACGCCGCATTTCGGGTCGATGTCATTGTATATATTACTTGAGCTGACGGGAAACTAGTTGATGGGTTTCAATATCCAGAAGCACACCCAATACAAACCGAATCACCATCTACCGATCCACCATCACAGCCACCACAAACCTATACTACCAAGAAGATCCCGCCACGAATAATCCAAAATGCCGTTGGCCTCGCCGTCTTCTCGTGTGTGCGATCCGGCCTCTGGATGTCAGGCTCAGGCGGCGCTGGTCTCATCACAGCCCGGAAAGCTGATGGAACATGGTCACCTCCGTCCGGAATAATACTCCACACAGCAGAGCTGGGCTTTGTGGTTGGTGTTGATATTTACGATTGCGTTCTGGTCATCAACAGCGTCCAAACTCTGGAGCTTTTTACACGCTCGAGACTGATGTTGGGCGGCGACGTTGGCCTCGCCGTGGGGCCATTGACTGCCATGGAGGGCCCGGAACCTGAGATCAAGTGGAAGGAAATTGGTGACACCGTCTTGACGTACGTGAAGGCTAGGGGGAAGCATCAAGCAGTGGCACTCGACGGATCACTGGTGACGGAGCGTGCGAACGAGAATGAGAGGTTCTACAGCTCCAATGTTTCGGTTCTGGACATCCTTGCTGGCAACATCCCCAAGACTATACCGGAAATGCGTCCTTTATTCGAGGTTGTCAAGGCAGCCGAGGGCCGGACGGATTTCGACAAGCCCCTTTTTGAGTGGTTAGCACAACAGCCGGCTCCCGGAGACGCGATCATTGAGACTCCCAAAATGCCCCCGCCGACACCTTCCACTCTGTCCTTCGGTATTCCTGACGCCAACGATCCCGATCCTTTCGGTGTTATAGGCCTTGAAATGGCCGGCATCGAAATTCGTGAGGCCGGCTCCAAGTTGCGACCAACCAGCACACAGTTCGAATACCACCCCAG
Source organism: Triangularia setosa (assembly GCA_033296915.1). Classification (NCBI taxonomy): domain Eukaryota; kingdom Fungi; phylum Ascomycota; class Sordariomycetes; order Sordariales; family Podosporaceae; genus Triangularia; species Triangularia setosa. Next base: position 102,680 of record MU866093.1, on the reverse strand, counting down.
TCCGGCCAGCCCTGTTTTTGCTAGGTTCAGCCGCCAGAGCATGGAGACCTTTGTTTCTAGGAGTAATCGAGGCAGTTGTATGTCGTCGAGGACACAGGCCACTGCTGTGACGGATGCCTACACCCAGACGGATGTGACGAGCCAGGCTGAAACGAGCTTTAGTCGCGCCAATAGCGATGACGGGAAAGACGCCATGTCGGACAAGCTTGCTACTGTTGTTGAACCTGAGGAGGTTGATTACACAAAAATTGATACAAGCTTCATCGAACGGCTCCGGAAGCGTTCCTCGGAGATGCCCCCAACGCAAATTGCTGACTTTAAAGAGATGGAAGTCATTCGGGAGGTCAAGGAAGAGAAACCCGTAGAGCAGGCCAGGGAAACTGCAGCTGTGGTTGAGAAGGAGACCCAAACAGTTGTTGATCCTGCTGTTGCCCCTATGACCTCGACCGAACCCCTTCCAGAGGCTGACGATGAGCGTGACGAGGATGCCGACGATGAAGACGACGAGGAAGACGAAGAAGAGCCTATCATTTGTGAAGTCGCTACGGCCGCTGCGCAGCCCACACGTTCGTCAATTCGAACATCTCAGGTCACCCAGGTCATTCAAGCCAAGGGCGCCAATGTAGTGACCATTTCCAAGCGTGTTCCACCACCTCTTCCTGCCAGGAGCCCAGCTCGCGTGTCTCGCGGTAGCAAGACTGAGTACGGTGATGTGTCGTCGCTTCGAAGCCCCGTCCGCAACTCGTTCCTCTCCATCTCGTCTCGTGCTGAGGATGTTGATCCTGCGGGGGCTATCTCTATCGACGAAGCCGTCTCAACCAGTGTTCACGAGCAAACTCAAACTTCTCCTAAAGCCGACTCGCGCCCTAACAGCCCTCGTCACCAGAAGAACTCATCGTCGGTCAGCACTGCCATTGCAGTCCAGACCAGCTTGGAACAGAGAAAGAGTCTTGAAAGCGACCTGGTTCCACAGGTACCGCGGAACACTGAACTGCCTTCGTCGGCAGAGGAGGATAGTGAAAGAGAACCGCGGACTCCTCTTACAGAAAATGAGTTTCTGAGCGCTTCTGAGCATCCCCAGGAAGAGACCAAGGGGGTGAATGGAGCGAAAGCTCTAAGAATAGTCTCACCCACCGGTAGCACAGAAGGAAGCTCAGTGGCTCTTTCTTGAGTGATGACGAAGGGTGATTGGTGGAGTGAAGGCGAATATAAGATGGGTTGATTGTGTTTGTGTCATAGTATATGCACTCTTTTTCTGTTCAGCAGGCAGGCCTAGGCCAAGGCTTGGGAAGGCCATGAGCGGGATAGGCAGGGTAGATGGGTTTTATTTGCACCGGTTGATACCTTCATGATTGGGCGTTTTGCATTGGATTCGGGTTGGGCTGGATTGGGTTAGGCGGGCTTCTCACCTTCGATTTTGGGCGTTCGGCGGAGAGGATCATAGTCCGCTGTCGGGACAAGTGTGAACGGGGGATGGGGGACTGGTTGATCTTGATATATCTTGTATCTCTGTATTTAGTAATGTTTAGGGGATGGTAAAGCCTACGGCTCACATGGGTAAAGGAGGCATGATGATGATACAAGCAGGCTTCAAAATTGATACCGAGCTGTTTTGATACACTATACAAGTATCTGATCATGGCTACAAATTCCCCTCTTAACGATTTCTCCCTATCATAGTGCGCTAGACCCTCTGGAAAAGCGTGAAGCTGATCATTCAGAAGCTAGTGTTGACCACACTGATTCAGGGGCCAGCTCTGCCACAAAGTTGCTTACATAAGCACAGCCGCCAGCCAGTCTTTTGCCACCCAAAATTTCAAGAGCTCTATGCACACGACGACGACGCGCTCTGAGTCGTCCCTCTCAGTCTGCGTCCCACAGCCGCGCTTTCGCCCACCATTGAAGCTCCAGTTCCAGCACCACAAATTGCAGCGCAACGAGAGGCTTTGGTTTTTGGCGCATCGAAATCTCTACGACATCTCAACTCGACGAGCGATTGAATATTCTTTGCGAGGAACCGCCATTCCATTTCTCGTCAGGTCCGATACCCACCACCCGAGGTTGGGATGTTGGCATTCTGTTGACCGGCCCCCTTAGTTCCTTGGCTTACATTTCCCCTATTGAGAACGCAATCACCGACCGCGATCGAGCCATCTACCTGTCGACCGAGCAAGGAAACAGAGCACAAAGCTACAATCGGTATTTGAGCAAGAGGAGGGGGGGAAACAACACACAAAATGTCTGGCTCAACCGGCAAATGGCGCGAGGAGCAGGTCCTCGTCATCTGCCCCGGCTCCCAGACAACATTGGCCCAGATGGGGTGCAACGAGCTCACACCACCACAGCACCGGTTTCCGACTCGCATGTTCCCTGACCCAGAAGTGGAGGGTCAGTTCAGACCTTTCCACACGTACAAGCGGCCCAGGACCACGGCCGGTGTCAAGGGAGAGGGCGGAGATGATTTTGAATGGGTGGAGGATGTTGATTCACGGGAAGGGGCCATCTACCCCATTCAAGCAGGGCATATTGTGCACATGGAGGCGTTTCTGGCGTTTCTCGAGCACGTTCACCAGGCCTTGACGACAACGTACCACAACACACCGATTATGCTGATGGCGAGTCCACAGTGGACCAGGGGAGACTGCGAGGTTATTTCGCGCTACGTGTTCGAGAAGACAAAGACACCGGCTCTGTGTCTGCTGCACAGTGGGTTGGCGACGCAGTACGGACTCAAATGGCCGAACATGACGGTGGTGGATGTGGGGTTTGAAAAGGTGGATGTCACTTGCGTGTATGAGGGGAGGGTAGTTGGGCACAATGATGTTGGGCCAGAGAGTGTCAGAGACACCGAGAAGGACGAGAATGAGAGGAAAAAGGGGATCAGCGGTGGGGAGTTCTTCACCAAGAAACTGATGGAGCTATTGAAGGAGCAAGGGTTCGATCATGGGATGGCCGAGCAGCTGAAGAAGAGCCCAGTTTGCGAGGTACTGCCTTATGCTGCTGAGGCTAAGGAGCTTATGGAGCTGCCCACTGAGGGTGGATCTACGGCTGGCAGCAACGGAACGGCGACATCATCGGCTACAGCCGCAGAAGGACCTAAGATCGTCACCACTGCAGTGGGCGCCGATGACGATCTTGGAGTCGATGGCGACGAGAAGGTGGTCAACGAAGAAGGCGTGCTTGATGTGGCCAGTCTTGTCGTCAGCGGTCAAACCCGAGAGTTCTTGGCGAAGCAAGAAAAGCTCAAGGCGGAGAAGGCAAAGGCTGGCAGAAAGGGCAAGGGGCAGGATACCGATGCTGCTGCTGCGGCCAAAGCCAGGCTACCAAATTCAAAGAGAACCAAGAATATCTTTCATTACGAAGAACTGGCGACGGAGGACGTTCCTGTTGCGCCCCCGGCCGCGCCAGCTCCCGCTGCCCCCGCCCCAGCAGAGAACGGAGTCTCCAAGGACATCGAAATGGCCGGTTCCAGTGTCCCCCCTGCAGCATCAACTGCTGATTCAGGAGCCAAATCCGACGAAACAGCCGCGAAGACAGAAGGAGCGCAGCCGCAACCTGCCGCTGATGCTGCCGCGCATCCAGCAGCTGCCCAAGCCCCCGCCGCTCCTCCAGCTACAGAGCGCATTTCCCGCCGAGTACGTCGCGATATCGAAGTCGGTCTGGAGCGCTTCCTGTTTGCCGACCGCAAGGAAATCGACCGCATTGTCACCACCATCTACCGCACCGTACAAGGCATCGACGAGATGTACATGCGCCCTGGGTGCTGGGAAAACGTGGTCTTTGTCGGCAACGGCGCGCGTATCCGCGGACTAAAGGACAATATCATGCAAACTCTTCAGGCCCGCCACCTGATCTCCCCATCATCGGCCACAATTTTCACCTCGGAGCTGCCATCCAATATTGGCACACCCTCCGGCACTGGCTCACAGACGCCCACCGGTTCGTTCACCGGCCAGCTGCCCACAAGCAGCAGTGTCAACCCGCTTCTTCAAGCTGCCACGACAGCGGCCAGCCTGGGCGTCCCCGGCGGCCCGCAGGGGCAGGTTATCGGCGCCGACGGCCAGTTACAGACGAGTCATCACTTTCACAGCCAGACGCCCACAAACATCAAGCTGGCTACATTGCCGACCTACCTGGCTGAGTGGACCAAGAACGGTTTCGAGGAGGCCATGTTCCTGGGTGCGCAAGTGGCGGCAAGGCTGGCGTTTTGCATTCACAACTTGGACGCAGCCGGATTGGAAGCGCAGAGGAGTATGAGTCTCAGCAGGGTTGACTACAAGTAAGTCTTTTACTCCTTTTCCTCCCTCATTGAGCCTGGTGGACAGTCGCGCTAACAGAATGCGATAGTGAGTTGGGGCCAAAGGGCGTCAGATCGCATTCGATGCTTACATAGATTATCGCGGCTTCTTGGGCTGTAGCTTCTTTTGTTCTACTGTACACGGAAAAAGTTGTAGGGTTTTCAATTTTCTCGGAGTCGTCAGCGGGTTCTTCTTCAAGTCTTCTGGGATGGGCGCTGGTGATGGGTGGATAGTCTGGGTAGGTTTGTGAGCGTCAAGTTGTTTATCAAATGTTGAAGATATGCCGCATTTGGTTGCTTTTCTTCTGGGGCCTCTGCTATAAAATGTGCTAGAAGGCTACCTTGAATAACCTAAAGCGCCCAGTACACGCTCAAGATCTAAAGTGAGGCACTCACCCAACAGCAGAGACATCTTATAATAAACTGCTCATTCAGAGTTTAACGAGAGTGCGGATGGGAATATATTTGTTTTCTAAGCTTTTGTGGCTTTACGAAATATTTTGAGGGGAGAGATCGCTGAACTCTTGGCAGAACCCTGGCCGAAGATCTCGGCACCAACCCCTTTTCTCGCCCTTTTTCCGATTTATCTACCAACTGTTATGCATGTATAATTGTATCAATTATGCAGCTGCCAAAGACAAAGCAACCCTATGAGACACTGCTCTCTTTGCGCTCGCCCGACTCCTGACTCTCTACCTATAATCTCATTGGCGCATTTTCTAGATCGAGGCGTGCAGGTTTGCGGCAAGGGCTTACAACGTACGGAGGATTGCTACCGATTGGACTGCTCGCGGTGTGGCTGCCTCTCCTCAGTGCCGGCCTTTTGTTCCTTTTTAACCTTCAGCGCAACCGGACTGATGCATGAGGCGCAGGCGTTCAGATCAGGCCCGGTCAGCCAGCCAGCCAGGGCAGCAATTCAGCGGTGAATGGGCAGGTGAATGAAAAAGAGAGATGCCGGGTGTGTTTCAGCCGGGGAGCAGCACTTCCTTCTGCCTGCGCCGTAGGATTTCCTGCCCCATGCGCTTTATTCGCATCGTCTAGCATTTCAGCAGAGTTAACAATGAGTGATCTGGTTTGCGATCGTGAGCTTGGCCAGCAAGGTTGCATTATGATTCTCGGCATCGGTATCTGCATTTGGCAGCTCAAAAGGAACAAAGATGGAGTGTGAGGTCACTGTGCTCTGTAGCAGACTTGTGTTGGGTGGGTGTGTCTGTTAATGCACTTAGACGCCATGCTGAGAGCTAGCGCTAGCAATCCAGTCTTGAACCAATCTAAAGCCCAGCTTTCTCACATCCATGTTGCAAGAAACATCAAAGAAAACGGTTTCCCCGTATTCTAGCTTCCCCCTGCATCTTCATCCTGCTTTGGAAGTCTTGTCGTCCGAGAGCTCCGAGAAATGGATTTTCCGGGGCACAGGAAGGCGGCAGAAAAAGAAGGAAAGACACGTGGGAGTTGGGATCTTGAGATTCATTCCTGGTTTGGCTGTGGAGTGAGACGTCAAAATGGGACAATAGGGGGGTCTGATGAGACACCACGCGAAAAGGCACTCCCTGATCTCCACAACAGTTCACCGCACGATAGCCGATCCGGGGAACGAGTCTCAAAGGGGGATTGACAGTGGGCGTTGAAAAAAGACGGTTTCCTGACTAAGAAATCGGTGACATCGGGTAAGTCATGATTGGTGGTGCCAGGGGGCGAGGTTCCCGTGGCTGATAGTACCCAGAGCTTGGTGAGAGAGTACCGGTAATGACGGGCAGGAATGGTGAGATGCCGGCGAGTGTGGCCACGTGTTTGCCTTCCCGTGAACCCTGATCAGCTTTAGATATTTATTCTTCAAACTCCTATATTTGTTGCCATCATTGTCGCCGTCCTACCGACAAGCAGAGGGACAAACGCATTCATCGACGGAAAGGTCTAAAGAGCGAACAAGAAGGACAAACCAAAATACAACTTTGAACAATGCAAAAAGCCGGTAAGGAGTGAGTGAGCAATCTACATAATCTATAATCCCTGCACGTTTGGAAATCAAATGTCTGAGAACTGCAAATGGAAGGAGCGGACTGTGAGGGATGTTGAAATGGGCGTAGAACAGCGCCTTGGCAGTACACTAAAAGCACTTGCATCCATCCGTCCATCCAGCTATTTCTAGACGGGTACCCGTTGATAGCTTCATTGCAGTGGAGGATGCGCTGGCAACACACACTTGGTGGAAGTATGACCTCTCAATACGTCCAAAGAACCCGGTGCTCACGACGCTGTAGATGGCACGTCGAGCAGGAGCTCCCGTGCTAGATCTAGCACCCACTTGTCGCGGCATCCATTTCGTGATTCTGTGGGGCAAGATCTGCGTTACCAGCAAGATCCATTCCCATCATCAGCCTGGTGGGCCACGGAGCATGGCCAGCAAGGCTCTCCTGGTGAAAAGACGGTGGCCAATGCGTCCCCTGGAACAGCAAGACTCGATACCTCCTCTTTGCGGTGCAGTGTCTTGCATCTTGAGGTATCTCATGTTTGGCCCTGGGGTCCCATGGTTTCCCCCAGGCGCTGTCTAATTGCCCTGGGGAGCTGCCGTCTGGGCTGCAGTGCCGTAAAATGCGCCAGCGTGACGAAGCGAGAGAAGGCGAGCAAAAACTCCAGTTCTACCAGGCTCCCCGTCTGTGCTCCGTTTCCCATCCTGGTCCTCTGCCAGCTTGCATTTCTAGTTTTCCTTCTGCCATCACAAAGTCGCCAATTTACACACCACCTCGGGCGACTGTCGACAAAACCACGAGGAATCAGGCGTTGTATCACCGGTTGTTATTGAAACCGAGCCTGTCTCCACCAAAACCCGTCACACTTTATTAGTACGTGACAAGCAAGTGCAATTGCAAGTGAAGGCTTGCTTAGTCTCCCGCAACACAACGGTCAACGGCTTGACAGCACCCTCCGACTGAAAGCGAAAAAAAAAACCCCTCCAAGGGAAAGAGCAACACAGCAGTTCACACTCGGACCGGTCCATTTTCCCAAACAGCATCAATTCGCCTTTATCGTCAGCCAGACCTTGTCGGCAAATCAGACCCTCGAGTTACTTGAGCTTCGAGGCTCCATTGAGACCCATACAAAAGTTGGGGAGGGGGCCCAAGGCGGGTCTTTGTGTTGTTGCATCGCTACCTCTTCGACTCTCTCAATCGGGATCCAAGGCCACCTCTCTCCGCCCGGCCAAGGCACTTCTCCGACCTGCAAAAGGCAACCCAACAGAGACGCTTCTCTCTGTACGGGAGTCCGCCATTTCGAAATCTCACCCTCACCGACTAACACCATCCATCAATCACCCAGCGCGTCGCAAATCATCCCAACCAGCTACCACCGCCCGCGCCTATGGGTTTCTAGGGAAAATCCAAGGACAAGCGAGCGCTTACGTCGCCAGCGACAGCAACCCGCCGTCGCGCTCCCTCAGCTGCTGCCGCCGACACCACCGCGGCTAGCCCATCTGCTCTCAGTCGATTGTCGCCCCCGACCTCGTCCAGCACTCGCAACGATCGTCCCCGGGGGTTAATGGTCACAATGGGGTCGTGCATGAGCACGAGTGGGGAGGAGTCGGAGCAACGGAAGAGGAGTAACAAGATTGACAGAGATCTCGAGGAAGATTCAAAACGGCTGCGTCGAGAATGCAAGATTTTACTGCTTGGTACGTCCACTGTCTGCCTCGCTGCGCGAGCCACGAAGCCGCAATTTCCCCTTTGCTGACCATCCGTTGTACAGGCTCTGGTGAGAGCGGCAAGTCGACGATTGTGAAACAGATGAAAATCATCCATCTGAAAGGCTACTCACATGAAGAGCTCAAGAATTACAGACCCACCGTGTTCAAAAATCTGCTGGAATGCGCCAAATCGGTCGCCAATGCCATGCGCCAGTTCGACATCGACCCAGTGCTCGACGAGAACAAGCGCTATCTCGACTTTCTGATCGACTATTCTCTCGACACCAACCCACAGACAATTGACGCCAAGGTCAGCGTTGCGATTCAGTCATTATGGAACGACCCAGCCAAGGAGCAGCTGATGGAAAGGCAAACGGAGTTCTACTTGATGGATTCTGCAGAATAGTGAGTTTTTCGGCTTGAATCGAGTGGCCCGGGATTAAGGTCTAATATTATTGGTAGCTTTTTTGACGAGGCTGCAAGGATCGCGCACAAGGAGTACATTCCCAATGAGATGGATGTGCTTCGGGCGAGAACGAAGACCACAGGTATCTACGAGACGAGGTTCAAGATGGGTCAACTCAGTATCCAGTGAGTTTCTTTGTCAACAGTGTTGCTTTAAAGAACAACACTAACAGTCCCCAGCATGTTCGACGTGGGCGGTCAACGCAGCGAACGCAAAAAGTGGATCCACTGTTTTGAGAACGTTACGTCCATCATCTTCTGTGTGGCCCTGAGCGAGTACGATCAGGTTTTGCTAGAAGAGAGCAGTCAAGTACATGATTCGCTGCCCACCAAGTCGTGTTTGGAATGCTAATGAGTCTACAGAACCGTATGATGGAGTCATTATTGCTTTTTGACTCGGTAGTGAACTCGCGGTGGTTTATGCGGACGAGTATCATCTTGTTTCTGAACAAGGTCGATATCTTCAAGCAGAAACTGGGTCGATCTCCACTCAGCAACTATTTTCCAGATTATTCTGGCGGCAACGATGTCAACAAGGCGGCCAAGTATCTCCTTTGGAGGTTCAACCAAGTGAACAGGGCGCATCTAAATCTCTATCCTCAGTGAGTTTTGTCTTGTGCTGTGATTCTTCTTGTTGGTATGCTAACGATCGGCCAGCTTGACACAAGCGACAGATACTAGCAACATCCGTCTGGTCTTTGCTGCGGTCAAGGAGACGATTCTGAACAACGCGCTGAAGGATTCCGGTATTCTCTAGGCGTCGTCCCATGCCTCCTCCAGAGTTGGAGGCGTACTATCCATACGATTGTGGGCACACATCGGGACTACTACGTTCGGCAGCCACCGGATTTCGAAAACATTACCCGCCTATCCTACCCAGGCACGATTCGATTTGAGAACAGTCAGCAAAAAGCGACACTCGAATCCCACTTTATTGATTGATAATGTCCAGGTTTCTCTCGCAGGAAATCCAGTTGCAGGAGTTTTGTAATCCGCAAAAACCTCTCACGCAACATCCCGGACACCGAACCACCACTTCACACCACACAACATAGCTTTAGCCCGGACTTTCCTCTGCATATGACACGGCGTTCAAGGCCATGGGCGAAACAACGAATTCTATTTTTGACCAACGTTCTGTCTTTTATTTTGTTTTCCCGGTTCCGGAGTAAGAGCGAGGGATGGCCAGACGGGAAATAGGCAAAAGTATGGGGCTACAGGAGGAAGAAGCAGGCCCATGTAGACCTGATAGTGAAAAGCGAGGGACGATCAAAGGGCGTCTGAGACGGCCTGTGCCCTTGCCCACTACACCTTACTAGTCTTGTCCCCTATCTATTCATACCAACTAAATAAATGATCTTAGATTCAGAGGTCCCTTCTTTTCAGCTTTGTGCGACAAAATGGAGTCAAGAATCTACAGACATATGTGCGATGATTTCGGAGGGCGGTCTAGTTGTTCGTCACGGCAAATCCTCGTGTCTTATTCGGCGTTTTTGTGGTGCTTTTGGATCATATCGGAATGACTCTGCGATACATTGTTTCACTTTCACAGCTACAGTATAGGCTCGCAACGCATGACAGATCCCTTGTTGCTGTTCCCGAGCCGCGATGTTTGTTTCGATGTGCTCAAAGACATGGTCACCTTACCTGTTGTTCGGGTCTCCTGAGCCCTTGCCGTACCATGTAGTTGAAACACGTCCTGCCCCGTCCTTTCTTGTATGAAAAATGACTCTAGCCCACCTACCTTGCTTTTTCAAGTCTTCTGACAACTGTTGAATAGATAGCTTGAAGAGTCGGACTCAACCTAGCTAGCCATTCTTCCCTGCCATAGGAAGAATGAAACACATGCTGTCAGATTGGTGAGAGTGGTGTTCATGTGTACCAGAGGGCGCCTACCCGATAGTACCTTATCAGCCCGATTATGAGATCTCTTGATGACCACCTGCAGATGGACGAGTCAACCGTAGACAACGTTGCACTCAATTTGTTGGCTCGACGAATAAGACTTCGATGATGCAACACGTCCAGCAGGCAGTCTGGGTGGACTCAAGAGTGGAGTGGAGTTGGGCTGAAGACTGCAGGCTCGGTGTGTTGGTGATGCTTGGCGTTGTTACCTGTTGGTTAAGGGAGCATATGCCTAACATGATGATGGCTTCACGAGCTCGATCTGCTTCGTCAAGCAGTGGGATTCAAGAATAACCCAATCCTACCGCTCTTACACATGGAAATGGCTCTATACAGTTTAAGGCGGGGTGGGAGCTCAAGCCCAATCGATCTTCGCACCAGTCCCATGCCGCAACAGCTGGTGACACCTTTCAAGCAATTGCAAACCCGCTCCGCTTCGAACAATAGGTCGAGCACGCCACTTCCGAGTTTGTGAGAACCAGATGGAAAGAAGGTTGGCTCTCGGCTTGCCTAGCCACTTACCCCGCGTCCCGCATCCGGAACAACGTCTCGGCCTGGACGGAGCAGCACAATGACATCGTGCCTCGTGTCAACGGCCATACAGAATACCGACTGAATACACGGCCCAAGTCGTGACTTGGCTCGAGTTGCAGGGGATGCAGAGAACCAAGTTATCAGTGAAGCCAATCACCTTCGCTAATGCCTGAGCGAAGAAACGGCCAGAAAGCTCCCCATATTGAAAATCTGCAGGAAAGAGGAGGAGGAGGAGGAGGAGGAGGAGGAGGAGGTGGTGGTGGTGGTGGTGAGCCAAGGACCTCCCTCTCCCCAGTTGGGTTCCATCCACGACAGGAGCATGGATCTTGGGAGTGCAAATGGCGTTGTGCAGGAAGGCAGGATCAGGATTCCAGGAGCTTTTGCTGCTAAGTTTGGCTCACCGGTTGGCGATGGGGTGGTGAGTTATATGGAAAGCTCTTCCCTTCCTCGTCATCTCATTCTCCTCTCCTCTGTCTCTTCTCCGTCTTGCGAACTCTTCTTGTGTGGGGTTCTGGTCCTGTGCTCCCCGCTGTATTCCAACCATCAGCATACATAACCATCACCACCTACCCGCCCCATTGCCTAGACTGCCAGTAGCTTTGCCGCTAGACAGAGATATCCAGACACGCCAGAGCAGCCAGCTACCCCACCACGCCCAATTCAAGCCTGAGCTGATCTTATCGACTTAACCTCTCTCCTACGTAAGCGTGCCTGACCTGCCTTGGCTCTTTTGCCTCCTGCAGCTTTCTTTTCCCCTTTCTTTTTTAAGTCTGAATTTCCCGCCTGAAGGGAACGAACCTCAAGTGATTAACATTTTTTTCCAGTCTGGCACCTTGGCAGCCTCTTCACACCATGGCGTCCGAATCCCTCCCCACCAGACAGCGCCGCCCCTCCATGGGAGCCCCGATTGTGGACATCCAGGGCTCTGTTGGGCCAGCGGGCATCTCTCGGCCGAAGCACAAGCGCACCTTTACCGGCTTTGGCGCTGGAGAGATCAAGAGTGTTGAAGGTATGTCGAGTCTATTTCCAGCCAATTGTCTCATATCATCTTGCCAATACCGGGAGGGAGGAGACTACTCATTGTCTCGGGAGCATGTTGACAGCTCTGTCCATCGCTGGGCGATGAGCACAAGCAAGCAGCTCCCCCACCTGTTTGCTTGCCCCTCACCAGGTCCCGAGTGCTCTGTGTCAGGCAGGGTGCCAGGATCCTATGGGTGCATGCGCTAACCACGTCTCCTTGTCATTTAGCTTCTATCCCTGAGCCGCAACGCGAGGCCTGGCTGAAGCATCAGGTCAGCGGTTTCAAGGACAAGGACGGCTTTGAGTCCGAGGTTGTCCGCCATGTTGAGACCACGCTCGCTCGAAGCATGTTCAACTGTGACGAATCTGCGGCTTACTCGGCATGCAGTCTCGCCTTCCGCGATCGCCTCATCCTAGAATGGAACCGCACCCAGCAGCGCCAAACATTCGTCGACAGCAAGAGACTTTACTACCTGAGCTTAGAGTTTCTGATGGGAAGGGCTCTCGACAATGCAATGCTAAACATTGGACAAAAGGATACGGCCAAGGGTGAGTTGACTTTAGAAATGGCGGCACATTTGAGTATATTGCTGATGGCAGGTGCTTAGCTGGTCTCGCCGACCTTGGTTTCCGCATCGAGGACGTTATCGAGCAAGAACATGATGCTGCTCTCGGCAACGGTGGTCTGGGCCGCCTTGCTGCTTGCTTCCTGGACAGTCTCGCCAGTCTCAACTATCCAGCTTGGGGATACGGCTTGCGATACCGCTATGGTATCTTCAAACAGGAGATCATTGATGGGTACCAGGTGGAAGTTCCGGATTATTGGTTAGATTTTAATCCTTGGGAATTCCCCAGACACGATGTGACTGTTGATATTCAGTTCTTTGGCAATGTTCGCAAGTCGACTGACGAGAACGGGAGGACCATTGCCCACTGGGAAGGTGGCGAGATCGTCAAGGCGGTAGCCTATGATGTGCCCATTCCCGGGTATGCGACCCCTTCTACGAACAATCTGAGACTGTGGTCCAGCACGGCTGCCAGCGGCGAGTTTGACTTCCAGAAGTTCAACAATGGCGACTACGAAAGCTCCGTGGCCGATCAGCAGCGCGCTGAGACAATCTCGGCGGTGCTCTACCCCAACGACAACCTTGAGCGCGGAAAGGAGTTGCGACTGAAGCAGCAATACTTCTGGGTTGCCGCCTCGCTGTACGACATTGTTCGTCGTTTCAAGAAGTCCAAGCGTCCCTGGAGAGAGTTCCCCGAGCAGGTTGCCATCCAGCTCAACGACACCCACCCGACCCTTGCTGTTGTTGAGCTCCAGCGCATCCTGTTGGATCTGGAGGGTCTCGAGTGGGATGAAGCTTGGAACATCGTCACTAACACTTTCGGCTACACCAATCACACCGTGCTCCCTGAGGCCCTCGAGAAGTGGTCTGTTCCCTTGATTCAGCATCTCCTTCCTCGCCATCTCCAGATCATCTACGACATCAACCTCTACTTTCTCCAGAGCGTTGAGCGCCGGTTCCCCGAGGACCGCGAACTCCTGGGACGCGTTTCCATTATTGAGGAGTCACAGCCCAAGATGGTTCGCATGGCTCATCTCGCTATTGTGGGCTCTCACAAAGTCAATGGTGTTGCCGAGCTGCACTCCGATCTCATCAAGACCACCATTTTCAAGGACTTCGTCACCATTTTTGGCCCCGACAAGTTCACCAACGTCACAAACGGTATCACGCCTCGCAGATGGCTTCACCAGGCCAATCCTCGTCTGTCCGAACTGATTTCGAGCAAAACGGGTGGCAAGGACTTCTTGACGGATCTCAATGAGCTCAACAAGATCGAGCTGCACGTTAAGGATAAAGCTTTCCGCAAGGAATGGGCTGCCATCAAGCTTGCAAATAAGGAGCGCCTTGCCAAGCACATCAAAGCGAGCGCGGGCGTCACTGTCAACCCAACCGCCTTGTTTGATGTCCAAGTCAAGCGTATTCACGAGTATAAGCGCCAACAGCTCAACATCTTTGGTGTTATCCACCGCTACCTCACACTCAAGGCCATGTCACCCGAGGAGCGCAAGAAGCAGCAGTCTAGAGTGTCCATCTTTGGCGGCAAGGCTGCTCCTGGATACTGGATGGCAAAGCAGATTATCCACTTGATTAACAGTGTGGGTAAAGTGGTTAACAACGATGAGGACATTGGTGATCTGCTCAAGGTGGTTTTCCTTGAGGATTACAACGTGAGCAAGGCCGAGATCATCATCCCTGCCTCGGACATCAGCGAACACATCTCGACTGCTGGCACTGAGTAAGTGACACTATCCCTGGCTGCAGTAGCACAAAAGCTAATCAATCTCTACAGGGCCTCTGGCACCAGCAACATGAAGTTTGTACTCAATGGTGGTCTCATCATTGGCACCTGCGACGGCGCCAACATTGAGATCACGCGCGAAATCGGCGAAAACAACATCTTCCTGTTTGGCAATCTCGCTGAAGATGTTGAGGATCTCCGTCACGCGCACACATATGGCTCGCATGAGATTGACCCTGATCTCAACCGGGTTTTCCAGGAGATTGAGAAGGGAACCTTTGGCAGCACTCAAGACTTTGCCGCTCTGATCTCAGCTGTCCGGGACCACGGCGACTACTATCTCGTATCTGACGACTTCCACTCGTACATCGAGACGCAGGCTTTGGTGGATGAGGCGTACCGGAACCAGGAGGAATGGATCACCAAGTGCATCACATCGGTAGCCAGGATGGGCTTCTTCAGCTCAGATCGGTGTATCAATGAGTATGCCGAGGGTATCTGGAACATTGAGCCTCTCCGGGTTGAGAAGGAGGAAGGTGCGTAGGTTGTCTTCCCCGGACCGAAAAAGGCAGAGGCAGAAGAGAAAAAGAAGCAACACGGCGAGAAACACCTTTATGAGAAGCTGGCATTTGTTGGGTGTGGTAGCAAGTAAAGTGCGGGCGTAGGCAGGAGTGGATGGGCCGTCCAGGCCTTTCTCGATGGCTGCAATCCTAGTATATCGGTGGCATGGTTATGGCGTGAAATGAAAAGATGACAGACCTTTGAATAATATTGTTTTTTTCATCAGTTTCTTGCCCCTCCTTTGGTGACGTTATGGTCCATTGGAGGTGGTGCTGCCGGGCATCATGATGTAGCTTCAGAGTGTTTGTGGCCCAACGTGTGGACCCAATATTTATGTTGCTTTCAACTGTGAATTATGATGGAAAGGATTGGGAATCAAGAGCTGGACTTCGTAGTGCCCAACCATGTCAATTAACAAACCAGCTAGACCAATGCTATTTGCAGCGGATATGTCCAAATTGCTATTTATCCGTGGGCAGCTGAATGGACCTCGCAACATAATAATGACGAGGATGTGCTCTCATCTTCTTGCAGCAATTAGAATCGAAAAAACTTCCTACCCCCGTGGCAACCTACTAAGTAGAGGCGAGCTGACTTGACCTGCAGACTCAATGTTCCATTTAAAGTAGAAGAGAGAGACCCAGCTCTCATGCTGATCTCTTTGCATCTCCGTCACATCTCCCGGGCAGTACAAATGTCATGACGGCTGAGAAGGAAGGGTCCTGTTCTTTCTTTTCCAGGGTTCTGCGTGTCACCCTGTCCGTGCCCACCTAGCGACCAGGTAAGGGCTGGGCAACAAAGATTTTGACGTCATTGTGCATGAGCTAGCGTCGTCTCGAGCTTGTCCTTAACCCCCGCTTGCGGCTGTGAATTGCGTTTTTCCCCGCCAGCCGTTGACCTCTACCGCCAACGCTATTTTGCTTTTCAGCATGCAGGGTATTCATGCCGCGGATTGTGTCAGATTCTTGTCTTTGTGCTTCTGCTGGACCGCATAAGGTAGGGGGTACACTACATACGTACCTAATCAGAATTTGGCAACTCAAGGATGGCTGCACCTGAGATTCGTTGGCGTAGTGTTATCGACTTGTAAAGGGTTTCTGTCACAAGAAACCTCGGAGGACTGTGTAATGGATGGAAGCAAATAGTTCAGGCAACTCAGGTGCGTGCGGGGTGTACGTCCCGTAGGAATGGCACGAGACAGAAGCTTATCTTGGAGAAAATGATCTGATCTGTCTCTGGCGACCGTTCCCGCCTCTTGGGAGATATTCCCATGCTTCTGCTTTGTGTTTCCCCTGATGATCTTAAGGCGTTCCGGGACAACTTGGGGTCTAGATTGTCAAGGGTCCAAGAGGGGAGCTTCACAAGGGGCAAAATACACATCACAGTATGGGGAAATACTACTCGGGAAGGTGCACGGGCAACCGTCAGGACCCTGAGAATCTCTAAAAATGACGATGCGGAGATATCACGAAGGGGGAGAGAAAGTGACGACGCATTTGCATAGTCCATACCAAGTTGAATGTGGTATGCCCTGTGCCTGAAATGCCAAGGTCTTGTACAGCAAAGGCATATGTCACTGGACATGGGGGTGCAATTGGGTTGTTCACAAGTACAAAGGCCTTCTCCGGAGCAAAACGTCCGACCCAGTTGGGCTTAGGGATGCGTGGCTCGGGCAGTTTGACTGCATCGGAGGTTGAGAAAACGGACCCCGTGATGGGTTTCAAGAAACACAAGAAGATGGACTGCTCAGACCGCCAGATCTCTTCTTTTTTGACGAGCATCGATCGCACGCCAAATTGCTCGATGCCGGGACGAGAACTGGGGACTGTGAGAATCGCAGGATTGGCTGAACAGACATGACTCCACAGGCTCCTGCGACAAGGGCTGCAACAACCCCACTACACATCTACGTCATAGTCTTGGCTTCCCCTCCTCGCTGCTGTCCGCTCACCCAAATATTGCTTTGGATGCCTCGATCACTTGGGATGGCTCTGCCGGATTGGCGAAACCGTTGAGACCGTGTGCATACAATTGGCAGTGCTGGTACAGCGTACTATACCTGTCCTAACTTTCCATGCAGAGCAGCTCGGGATGTTTGCGAGGCATTTGCGCCCAAGGAAGAGTTTGAAGAGGGGCTGATGGAGCATAGGGCAGGCAAGGATCACGATGCCATATTGCGGCACCTGTGGAACAGAGACCTTGCAAATTCAAGCTGAATCCTGAAGGGATAGTTGAGTGCACTGTAAGAAATACATGGCAGCCAATGCGCCTGGTACTCAGGTACCTTCGGAAGTGATGTGTTGAATAGCTGCTGCTCCAATCTGGATGGGCTAGACGGGAAAGTGGGCGTGCCAAAGCATGGAATTTGGGAAGATTCAGATCCATATCCTGTTCTCCCCCGTCGCAAGGCCCCGCGTGTCGCATCCCAGCCCCATCCATCCACGTCCCTCTGCTGCCATCCCACCTTGCAGCCACACCAAGGGTGCCAGCTTGTCTTGTCCTGAATACATGACCATCTACCCCTCCCCCATCCCCCTGACGCCAGAATAATAACCATCGACCGTCCTTAACCTACCTTCTTTCTCTTCCTCCTCGCACTCGAACTTCCGATTCCACGATCGATCCCAACCTTTAATTAGACCTTTGATTTGACCGTGTCGTCGTCGCCTTTCAGGACAATCGTTGCTTCCTCCTCTTCACTACCTTGGCCCGCACCTGAATCACCACCGGACCAGAGCGGAAAGAAGAATCACTATCGAGGGCTTGAGATCCTGAATCTGTACGAACACTTGGAGACTGTGAAGTATCAGGTTGCCAAGTAGGACACTCGTCAGAGACAGGTTTTCTAGCAGCGCATCTCATTCGCTCCATCGACAAAATTTCCGGTTTATTGCCCCCCCTCCTAAACCAAACCGATCACAGCGTGCCACACCGAGACCGCGCGGGTACAAGACGACCAGCCGCCGCGTAACAGCAAAAGCGACTCGGCCTGCCTCTATCAACAGCCCGTCAGCTCGTTCTTGTTGGGAGTTTCATACTTTTTGCTGGAAACTGCAGGTACGCGCACTGAACCCGTCCACTAAAACCTACCACCGAAGACCCGCCTATTTTTTTCTGGCTCCCGTCTGTTCCAGCGCAATCCCCTGTGATTCCTCCGGGCGCAGCTAAACTTTATCCTGCACATTCAAGATACCCAGTCCCCGCTCTCGACGAAACCGTCAACAGTACAGTGTTTTGCTCCCCCTCATCTGGCGAGCCAACAACCCCGCTGCTCTCCCCACCCCCGATTCTCTTTGGACGACCTGGACAGCCCTCGCATTTTCAGCGTCCCTCGTCCACAGCCGCTTTTGCCCGTCTCAGCAGACGCCGATCGCTTCCCTAACATTCCTCGATTGCCGGTTGACGGAGATCTAGCGCATCGTCCCCGATTGCTTCCTCTGGCATCTCCCCCTCCACATATCCTGCCTCGTTGCCGCACATATTCGACTCGACAACGCAATACAAACCGCCCATCATGGCTGAATTTGTTCGTGCTCAGATTTTTGGGACCACCTTCGAGATTACCTCAAGGTTCGTATGGGCCGTATTCAACAAATTTTGAGAAGCGTGCTCTGACTCTGGATTAGGTATTCGGATCTCCAACCCGTTGGAATGGGTGCTTTTGGACTCGTTTGGTACGCATAACTCCCAGCCAACAATAGCTCTTGTTGTTGCCACCAAGCGTACTGATGACAAAAATGCGAATAGCTCCGCCAAAGACCAGCTTACCAGCGCCAATGTTGCCATCAAGAAGATAATGAAGCCGTTCAGCACTCCCGTGCTCGCCAAGAGAACATACCGAGAGCTCAAGTTGTTGAAGCACTTGAAGCATGAAAATGTTATTTCCCTCAGTGACATCTTCATCTCCCCACTGGAAGACATGTAAGTGGAATGCGGGCAACGGCATCTGGTGGCATGAAACTAACTGGCATCAGCTACTTCGTCACCGAACTGCTGGGCACCGATCTTCATCGCCTCCTCACTTCCAGGCCCTTGGAGAAGCAGTTCATCCAATACTTCCTCTACCAGATCATGCGCGGACTAAAATACGTGCACTCGGCTGGCGTTGTGCATCGCGACCTGAAACCCAGCAACATTTTGGTCAACGAAAACTGCGATCTGAAGATTTGCGACTTCGGTCTGGCTCGCATTCAAGACCCCCAGATGACGGGCTATGTTTCGACGAGATACTACCGCGCACCGGAGATCATGCTTACATGGCAAAAGTACGACGTCGAGGTCGATATATGGAGTGCTGGTTGCATCTTCGCCGAGATGCTTGAGGGCAAGCCCCTTTTCCCCGGAAAGGATCACGTCAACCAGTTCTCTATCATTACCGAACTCTTGGGAACTCCTCCCGACGATGTTATCAACACCATCGCCAGTGAGAACGTATGTGGACTTTGTTACGCCCAATTGACCGGCCTGCTCGAGATGGCCCAATGCTGACTTGTGTTGCTAGACCCTGAGATTCGTCAAGTCCCTCCCCAAGCGCGAACGACAACCTCTGAAGAACAAGTTCAAGAATGCCGATCCTGCTGGTATGTAATCCCCGTTTGGATTGCTCGGAGAGGGATACTAATTTGAACCAGCCATCGACCTTTTGGAGCGCATGCTTGTGTTCGATCCCAAGAAGCGGATAACGGCGACCGAGGCATTGTCGCACGAATACCTGGCACCGTACCACGACCCGACAGATGAGCCCGTTGCCGAGGAGAAATTTGACTGGAGCTTCAACGATGCTGATCTGCCAGTTGACACGTGGAAGATAATGATGTAAGTTGTTACAATGTGTTTGGGTTATTGATCGGGAGCTGGCTGACTGACCTCAATCGTCAACAACAGGTACTCGGAGATTCTGGACTACCACAATGTAGAGGCCGGGAGTGTTTCTATGGAGGGTCAGTTCGCAGGACAATGAGATCTGGCTGGATGGACAATAGAGTTGAGACATCCAGGTGCCTATCCAGGTGCCGATGTGTGATGGATACTACGCACTCATCAGCCATGTCTCATGGGGTATCTTTTCAGTGCCCCTTTGCTTTTTCGTCGTTTGCACTGAAGGGCCTGTTTTGTGCTGTGAATTGCATGTGTCACGCAACAAAATGGGCACGTTGAAATGGGCATGTCATGGTGGCTGCTAGAGAATTGACTCACGAAACAAGGTTCAAAAACGAAGAGCTTGGGGGCCAGTACACGAAGGAGGGGATAGTTGATATGTGTATCTTATTGTTGTTACTGGATAAGGTATAAGGCGCGTGTCTAGATGGATCGGGGTATGGGTTCGCATGCGAGGGGTTGACCTCGCAAGATTCAACGAGGATGATGGTTATGAGTTCGGTTTGATGGTGACAGCGCCCAAGGTCGCAATCCCATGTCACAGCCGTGGAGAGTGGGCAAAGTTGAAGCAGTTTTAGTCAGTCAGTTAACCAGAGTCTATGGGAAGATGAAGACATGTGTTCCGTTCATATAACTTCCGCATATGTTTACTCTTTCTGTTTCAAAATAGTGGTGACATGAATGGCTGGCTACCAACATCTGCTTGCTTCATGCTATGCAATGCAGGACACGCTGGCATCGACAGCAATCCACAAACCGGCCGTTGAATGGTTTGCAACTGTGGAGTACTTATGAAAAAATTACCGTATCTTCTTTACATGCCTGATATAGTTCGAGGTTCTATATTGATGGCTTGATCTGGCGATGGGTCTCACTATTGGCCAGCGGCTGCATTTACAGGTTGTTTACAAGTTGCCAAATCGGATTGACACTCTCCACGCCTTTTATGGCCAGTAGTCTTTGTTTCACCACTGACCGTCGACACTACCTATGTGACCGGCGGACTGGCCCGGCCAGGGCAGATCCCAAGACCCGAGAAAGGCTCCCTTACCTTACACTGCCGGAAGCTTCCTTCCATTGCCCACGTCACTTGGACACTTACAGAAAACAACCAACAGCGTCTGTGTCAATGGCTGGTTTGGTTTATGATGTGAAGCTGACCGCCTTACAGAAAGCTATTTGTAGTAAGAGAGCAAGGTATGAGAGCCGTGGATGCGCTTATTGGCCAGGCCGCCTATATATACACACCAATCCAGACAATCGGGGCCCTCTTCTCTCCTTGTTGTCTAATGTTTCGTCTGATTGACTTCGTCAAGCAATTCATCCCCACATCGAGTCGCAGGTCTTGGCACGTCGATTCACATTTGCAGATCCCCATTTTCCATAGCGCTAATCCCAAAAGATCACCCTAATCAATAACCGCCCTGCCTGCCGCTGGGGGCTTTGATGCGCTGGCAGCGGAGCAGCGCTTCAATCTCGACTGCAGTACAGCACGTCACTTTTCTCACATAGCACAGCTCAGAAACTGGGTGAAAATAGTCCACCAACACACGACGACGACGACGGCCCTGGCGAGTACGAGTATCTAATACGGACGCGACACTTTATCGAATACCAGAACAGCCTTCTTGTCTTCGTATTGTCATAAATTAGCATATCGAACAAGGGGTGGAGAGCTCGAAGGAAGCCTTGCTCGAGTTGCATCAGCCAATTGCCCCGCCGTTCACGCATCTTGGATTATCCCATCACCGTCTTTTGTCTCGCTTTCGCTTTTTGACCTTTAGCACGGCTATCAAGCATCAATTCATGGCAACACCGATATTATAGCTTTCGGGCAAAGCGTCAACACCTCTCAGCAACATCGTCATACCGTAACAATAATGTCGTCCTCCGTCCCTCCCACCCCCACCACCGCTGCAAGCGCCAGACCACACTTCACACCCTTGGTCTGCATAGTCGACTTCCACCATGCTCGCGGCCCCGAAGTTGAGAAATGGTTCGGCGCAGAGCCAGAAGGGTTTGACCCAGCGGTGGAATATGACTGGGGACTGCTGCCTTTCATGGCCCTCAGCGACGGCGCACATGCCCTGACCGAGGACTTCTCCTATTTTACTTTGTTAAAACCAGGGGAGGATGGGGGAACGGGAACCTCGCTATTTGGGATATCATGCACCCGCCAGATGGACGCTTCTCTTCTCCTCAGCAGACCCGCCGAGGTGACGAGATCAACGGTGCAAAAGGCCGTGGTGGTTATTGCAGACAGCCCGCAGTACTTCGGCATGCTTAGAGAGAGACTGAGTGTTGTCACCAAGGCGTGGTTTGCACAGCGGGAGTTTACGGATGTGGAGATCTTGAAGAGGTTTCAGGAAAGTCTGGCCGATGAGAAGGAAAGAGGGATGATGAACGAGGACGAGGACAGAGACCAGTATCTGGGGCTGAGTCTAAGGGAGCTGGTCAGGGAGTTCAAATGGCAGACATTGGTGCTGTTGAAGTGCTGCCTGTTGCAGCCAAAGGTCTGTATGCTCTCTCGTCAATGCCTGAGGAAGGCTGCGCTAACAGGAGACCGGTAGATGTTGTTTTTCGGCACAAGATGCGAGAGGCTATGCCTAACTCAGTTTTCACTTGTATCATTAATTCCAGGTCTGTTGCGAAACCTGCAGGACTCGGCGGGACCAGATTTGAACAACTACGAGAAGAACCTACAGCAGCCAACAAGTCTGAGGACTAGTGACCGGAACTCCCTGTTGGCATACATGGGGTTACCGCTGCAGATCTTTCCCAAGGTATGTCAATGTGAATTCAGACACAGAAACTACCGTGACTTACATAGAAAAACAGGGGAGCTTGTTCGGACCATATACCCCGTTGCAGCAACTTGACATCCTGGCGGACTTTGGCACAAAATCATACATCGTGGGCAGTACGAATTCTTTACTTTTACAACAGAAAGATCGATATAGCGACATCCTCATCAACCTCGACGAGGGCACCATCAACATTACTTCTACTTCCTTGAAGGCGGCTCTCCAGCTTTCAACCCCAGATCGCCGCTGGATCGACTTTATAACCCAGAACGTGAACGATACGTGGGATGAGGCAAACCCGAGCCGCCCAAAAACTATGGGTTATGTCGGTAGCGAAGAATTTATTCGTGTTCAGTTTGAGGAGTACTTGCTCTCCTTGATATCATCGGTCAAGTATCACAACCACCTCGCTAAACACGCCAACAACCCTCGGATGTTACTCCCGTACATTGAAGGTGATCCGTCCACTGACTTTGGGTCAGATTTCGTCGAGGCGTGGTCAAGGACGGAGAATTACCGGATTTGGAACTCGCACACTGATTCCCATCTATTTGATATTGTCGAGCCAAAACACCCATGTGCTGGGGGATTGACGATTGAGGACGTCCAGAGGAGGATAACGCAACAGGTGCAAGATATGCATTGGGATGAGAGATTTGCACAAGGAAAGGAGGTTCTAGGACGGAACCTGGCGGCGGGAAAGGTGAAGGCTAGCACAATCTTTAATAAATTGTATGCGGACATGGAGGCCCTGAGGGAAACCCAGCGGAAGAAGGCTGAGGAAGCCAGATGTGAGCAAGAGAAGGCGGCTTCTCAGCAACAACCAGAAAATAGAGGAGGCTCTCCTGATTCCACAGCTTCCAAGGCAACACAGCCCTTGCAGCCTGCTACGCAATCAGTAGGCAGCAAAGCGGGCGCATTTGTCAACAGTTGGGCTACCTGGGCAGGAGAGAAAAGGCGGAAGGCCTGGGGCAGCGGCAGTTCGACACCTCCTACCCCTACCGCTGCCAGTCCTCCCGAGAGTAGCAACGGCGGTGGGGGCGGCTGGGCCTCCGGTTGGGTGAAGAACAAGAACAGGCAGTCGCAGATGAGCACGATGAGCGTGACCTCTGTCGACGGTATGCTTGAAAAGGATATTAAGAGCGATGCGAGGAACTCGACGTACAGTCGACTACCAGAGGAGAAGCAGCCTTTAGCTGTGGTTGGAAATAGGGACTCGGTAGCGGGCTCGTCAATCAGCGGTGATAGCTTGCTAGAGTCACCAGTCACAGCAAGAAAATCCAGGCCGCTGTCACAGGAGAGCACAATTCCGGAAGGCCAGGAATCAGGAGGGATCGATAATGTTGTGTCATCATCATCAGCCTCGAAGGAGAAGAAACAAGGACCGGTGAACGGGAATGAGTCATTAGGAGTCGAGGTTGGCGGCAAAGACGATGATATTAATGACGAAGGGGAAGAGGAAGCTCAGAAAACACCGCTTCCCGCGAGGATCGCTGCCGATGAAGCTGCCAAGGCGCAGTCTGCGTGGGAGAGGTGATGCTGATCATTTGCACTGGGTGGGTTGGAAAGGAAAGACTGTTGTAGAGTTGTATAGCCATAGCCTTGGATGGACAGACACCTTGGAGCGAACAATTAGCTAATACTTTGTTCCATCATGGCATGGATGATTGACACTCCCACATGATACTGTTTCTCAGCGGCTTGAACGATCCACAGTACGGAAAGGGATCTGATATTAAATGTAGGAATTGTTGAGTTGCCCCAAGATTCTGTGCCCACTGAGGCTGGTCTGCAGACATAATAGTTGCCTCCATGGTATTTCGGCAGCCCAAAGACCTTTGTTTCAATGTTCGTATTTCCTTAGTAGAAGCGTAGCCGGTTGAGTATCGTGTATTTATCCGTCTATGCTCGGTTCCAAAATCATTCATGCCCTTCATCCTAACTGTTCTATCTCCGTCTCCATGCACTAGTGCTATTTGCTGCGTGACTCAAGGCAATAAATACAATATCATACAGCCATTACCAACATTGACATTGATCACCGCTCCCATCGGCTCCTGTAAACCCTGTCATTGAGTCTTTTTCTCATCGCCACCCCTCGACTTCTCCTCAACAATGTCTTCCTTGCTGAGCTGAACCACTGTTTCCACCTGCCAGATGGCCCTTTCCAATTCGACTTCCAGCTGCGGCAGGTCTAACGCCTGAGTCATCTTGCGTCCATTGGCCTGATTCAGAAGCATCGTCTCCCCTTCTGGATGAGGATCCTCAGGCCCTGGAACTTTCTCGTTGCCAAGCAGTTCCGCATTCGGGCTGGTGGTTGGCTGTGGTGTAGATGGCAAGGGCTGGGTTTGGCCGGCATACACGGCGTCCAGCACGGGGGATGGGGTGTACGTCAAGAGGTTGTTTCTGAGCAGGAACTGGATGTGTTTTCCTCCTGCGTAGGCACGCCAGTGGGACCAGGCACGGTAAACCAAGTAGAAAAACGGCAAATTAGGGACACTATATTACAAATTGTCAGCAGGGAAAACAGCACCGGACTATCGATGGAGAGCACATACACGGGGAGCAGCCCAACGGGTATGGTGATGGGCATGCCGACAAAACACCATACCAACCTCTGCTTATGCAAGCTTTCCCTCTCGGTGGCCAATGTCTCCAGAATCTTGGAGACTTTCCCCAAGGGCAACAGGCTTTTCGGGTACACCACCTCGACCTTCTCATCGCCCCGCAACTCGACCTGCTTCCTGCGCTGGGAGAGCGGGGGGACAGACTTGAGACCCCATTCTTCGTAGGGAATCCGGCGCAGCGCGTAGTTGCCGTAACTGACGACCTTCTTTTGCCATCCCTTGTCTTTTTGCTCCCAGCCAGCCCATGTGCGTGCCGCTTTGGACTGGAGCCAATCTCCCCACGTCTGTTCCTGTGTTGCGGGCGCGTTGAGCTTATGGCAGTAGAGCAGCGTCCGTCTGGTGGAGATGGGCAGGAGGTAGAGACGCATCGTAGCGCCCTGTCGCAATTTTTTTGGTGTCACTTGTTCGAGTGTTTGCTTGCGAGATTGTTGCCGGTCCCCTTGGTTGCCTCAGAAAAGGAATCCTTCACGCCCTTCTTGGACGGCAAGCACCGCTCCGTCTTTTTTAAAAAATCCTGCGCTGCGTTAAAGGCGGAAAAGAGAAAGAAACGAATGCGGTTTTTGAATGTTTTTCAAACCCAGAACCCGAGCCAGCGGCCGCCCATTTTCGTTGGGTTTGTTGTCGCAGGGCTTCTTCGTGGTGGCAAGTCGACAGGCTGACCGCGTAGTCTTCCTAGTGTACGGAGTAGTTTTGACGATTTCTTCAACAGATTGAGCCCCTTCAATGCTGACTGCGGGCACTTTGAGTTTCTCGTGGGCTAGAAGGGGCAGTGACGCAGCTGCTTGTGGTTCGCGGAGCTTTGATTGGTCGACGCTACAACAGTCAACGGGCCAGCCTACCAGCGTGGTGGAATGCGAGCATGGGCCAGCCCGCTTGCGCGAGGAATGGAGCCCCCAGTCCCGTCATTGATTAAGCACCTGGATCCTTGCTGGCGTGCCAGACCTTCTGGGATAACGCAACGGGGATTGTGGGAGGCGAATTGGTTGCGTTGCTGTTCCTGGAGGCCTGCCAAGCGGCTCCAATTCTGGCTGGTTTTCTAATGCGACGGACTTGGACGTCTCTGAAACCGTGAAAAGACGGTTTGCGGTTCTTATCATTACTGAAGACGTTAATAACTTGCGCCGAACCGCCGCTGGTTCCGATGCCCGACTCTGAGCTTGGGATTAGAGGCTCCACCAACTTGAACCAAGCTTTCCTAGCCACGTTTAGATATCATCTCTATGCCAACGAATACAAGTTCACGGCTACAAAAGTCTGGACTTGAGATGTGAAATATGGAGTCGAGGCCGGTAAAAACTCGATAATAAAGGTTGATTTCAGTGTGCTGGGAACATCGTCAGACATCATCAGGGGTCTACAACACTTGAGAATTCAAGAAGTTGCCGCCTTCACTGTCGTCATAGCTTTCATCCAGCGTGTCTTGCAGTTGGTGGAGTGGAAGAGGTCATGCGGCCTGTGCCAGCAAGGATAACAGCGAGCGCGGTGCTACCCAAGCTTGCGAAACAGTCCACAGCCGCCAAGTCCCCAATACCAGCGCTTGCTCATCAGTTGGCACAAAAACAGATGCAGACCCTCCAGGCCAACCACGGCGCATGTTACAATCAGATGGTCTCGACGAACTCAACCTCCCAGGAGAAGCAACCATGCCGTGTTTTTAAGCAAAACACTACCGAATGCTTCGCCGTCGCCGCCGACTTGACCATGCACTGGCAATTCTGGAATTTCGATCGCTTGTCTGCATGCTCGCCAGCAACCCCAACCGCCCAATCGTTTTGATTGAATGACTTCGCTCACTGGATGCGTTACACCCCCCACTTGTTGACGCTCCACGAGATCGACGGCAGAGTTGAATAGCCTCTGCTCGATTGTTTTGATAATGGCATCTGTGGGCCTCCCGCGTTCCAGCTCCAATCTTTCCGAACCTCGCGCTTCCCTCAGGTCGCGAAGCAGCGTTGCCGCTTCTAACACCACCCGACACCAGACACCACGATCATTGCCACGTATGTTTCCCTGAGCATGCCGATTCATGAATTATCTGACACTTGCTAGCATGGATAGACTCCTACGAAGCACGATACGGATCGCCGACCGACGAACAGCTCCGCGCACTTAACTGTCCCCCTCCCCGAGCCGCTCACTCACACCACAATCATTCCCTCAGCCAACCTCAGCGACGGGTATCTAAGGATGGTTATGTTTACGACTTTGGTGGCATGATGTCTACCGATGAGGCGCCAAGGACCTCACGAACAAGGTTACGAAAGCTCATATTGCGCAAAGATGCTGCCGAACGAGGGAGGAAATGGGATCACCTACGGTCGGCCGAGCCCGTGATTGTGCCTCGATATAGCCGGGCAACACCCAACTCACCATGGCGAAGCTACCTACAATCTTCCCGATACGGCCATCTTCCAGGGGAACATGCCCAGATCGTTGATCCCGAGGTGCTTAAAGAGCTTCAGCCCAGCTTCGATGACCCGATCGAACCCCCACGACTCCTCGACTCAGCAGGAAACCGGTCCGCAAGAAACAAGCTGCTATACAAGAGAGTGTGGCGGGTTATTTTACAACATCCACTGGTGCCTTTGGCTTTCCGCCTAACGGTGCTCCTCACCTCCATTGTGGCTCTCGCCCTCTCAGCTAAGATCTTCCAAATAGAAAACGGCGAGGAAGAAACAAACACATCAGAACGGACACAATCCATTGTGGCTATCGTGGTGGACACGGTAGCCGTCCCCTATATCGGTTACATGACCTGGGACGAGTACACTGGCAAGCCTTTGGGGTTGCGGCCAGCAACACAGAAGATTTCACTTGTCCTAATGGACTTGTTTTTTATTATATTCAAATCCGCAAGCACAACACTAGCCTTTGAAGCTCTCGTGTTTCACAACTCCTTGGACCGGCAGGTGAGCCGGTACAGTCAAGCGTTGGCTGCGTTTCAGACTGTCGGACTGATATCATGGAGCTTTACTTTCACCGTAAATGTATTCCGCCTCGTGCAGAAGCTGGGAGGAGGCGAAGAGGAACGAAGATAGGGATCTGGAGTGAGGGGGCAATCCTGCGTGGCAGGAGACAACGGTTAGACCATCGAGCGGCATGCTTTCGTGTTGAAGATGGGAAACCGGGAAGTGGGACCTAGGTTGGGATGGGAAAGGTCAATTTTTTTCATTTTTTTCATGGGAAGGATTGCAGTATACCCTCAGCGTCGACACAGGACCGTACAACATAATTTACTCCGTAGAAATATTTATGAGTCTTGAATTAAATCGAAACATGTAGCGGATTCAACAATCTACGTTCTTTAGAAAGCCTATTCGGTGTCGTTCCAACTAGAGGCAAGGCTAAGGGTATCGTGTGTGCCTGGCTCTCTCAGTCAAAGATGTTGACGGTGTGATACTGCTGTTGCCGTGTGTGTTGGCGCCATCGCTTGTACATTTTGAGCCATATCTTCATCCATGATTGGGCGGTTTCCGCGAAGGCAAACTGACAGGCTCGGTGAGCCTCTGGGTTGTCTGCCTGAAGTGCCATATCGTAAACAAAAAAAACGGTACTGTGGAAGATTATCCTAAACGCCTCAGCATATCTTGAAGAATTATAAACAGCAAAAAGTACATAAACCTACCCAATATTTCAAATGGCCTATTTCGGGTTTTAGCAGACTTGTCTGTCATTCTGAAAAGCATGGTTTGCGCAGGCCTGCCGATTCGCAGTACCTGCCAATTTGTACAGACCTTTTTTTTAGTCTACAAAGCAACGCCACCTCCAACGCCAAACGCTGCAAAAGGCTAACAGCGACCTAGAGCAAGACCGCATTATCTGTCTGTTTAATTTTTAGGGAAAATACTGCAATAATTCTTAGGCTCTTTTCACTTTGTTAAGAAAGACTTTCCCCTTTTCACCTTTTCTCAAGTTTCTGCGAAGCCCTTGCGCCGCCTATTCGTTCGCAGTGCTTTGCTCCTGTTCCCCGCCACGCCCACTGCATCTCTGCCCCACATCCCATTTGGTACTTCAGGTAGCCGCTGCCTGGCACCAACTGACGTCCACCAGGCTCCGGCAGAAACTCAACTAGACACGGCTGCGAATCGAAGGCCTCAAGCTGCGAACGAAAGCCTTCGACTGCGAATCAAAGGTCTATAGCTGCGAGTAGAGGGCATTCTTCCTTTTCTTTGGGCCATTCCCCGGCACAGGAACGCACCTGCCCACCGCGACAACGCCTCCTGCCGTTTTCACCAGGCCCCTTGCTCGTCCACCAGGGCCCTCAATTAACCCGTCCTGGCCCTCAACTTTCGACACCTCACGGATCAGTTCTCGTCGCCAACAGCTCGCCGTTGTTCCTGACACACCTCCATCTTTGAGAAAAAGACCCCAATACTATCTTGAAGATGCCTCCAGCAGCGCTCTCGGGGCCCTCCCATACTCGCGATGATGTTGACAGCACGTACGTCTAGGCCTCAGCCCATCTGGCCCAGGCCAGACAGTTGCGAAGGAACACGTGCTAATATTAATATGACTTAGATGGCTCACCCTGCGAACGGGTATCGATGGGATCATGACAAACCTCCACAGTGGCCTGACCCTCGCTGACGTACGTTTCGACCTCGCCTACCCCCTCGAATGGATGCATCACTAACTTTACCGTGGACAGTACATGAAACTCTACACGTTCGTGTCGATATCTCCCTGCCGAGACCTAGCGTTCCCGAAACTGACAAGAGAATTCCAGGACGGTTCACAACTTTTGCACGAGCCAGAAGGCTGTCAGTTTCAACTCCAGCTCCCTGGGGGCTCATAGAGGCGGTCAGTGTTTCCGCTGGTTGTGTGAACAGTCCGAATTGCTGACTTGGCTTTACAGCACATCTACTAGGAGAGGACCTGTACAAGTTGCTCAATGAGTACTTAACACAGCATCTGCAAGGCCTTGTGGAGGAATCGAAGAGCCACACCGAAGAGGCCCTCCTGGCCTTCTACATTCGCGAGTGGAATCGCTACACCAATGCAGCAAAGTACATTCACCATATCTTCAGATACCTGAACCGCCACTGGGTAAAGAGAGAGATGGACGAGGGCAAGAAGTCGGTTTATGATGTCTACACTCTGCACCTTGTCAAATGGCGCGATGTCCTCTTTCACAATGTGGTCCACAAAGTCATGGACTCCGTTCTCAAGCTTGTTGAGAAGCACCGTAACGGCGAAACGATCGAATACAACCAGATCAAACTGGTTGTCGATTCCTTTATCTCCTTGGGTCTCGACGAAAACGACTCCCACAAGCCCACCCTTGCCGTCTATCGCTTCCACTTCGAGAAGCCGTTCCTTGAGGCAACCAAGGTCTTCTATACGAACGAGAGCAAGCAGTTCCTGGCCGAGAATAGCGTCGTTGAATACATGAAGAAAGCCGAGGCGCGTTTGGAGGAAGAGGAGAATCGAGTGCAGCTCTACTTGATTGGTGATATCATAATTCAACTCAAGAAAGCCTGCAATCAGGTGCTCATAGAAGACCACAGCAACCTGCTCCGCGACGAGTTCCAAGTTCTTCTTGATAATGACAGGGAGGAGGACATGGCGCGCATGTACAGCTTGCTTTCACGAATTACCGGCGGTCTCGAACCTCTACGGGCCAAGTTTGAGAACCACGTTCGCAAGGCCGGCTTAGCTGCAGTCGCCAAGGTGGCCTCCGACGCCGACAAGCTAGAGCCCAAGGTCTACGTGGATGCGCTGCTTGAGATACACACACAGTACCAGGGCTTGGTCAAGCGCGCGTTCAACGATGAACCCGAGTTTACAAGATCTCTCGACAACGCCTGCAGGGAGTTTGTCAACCGCAACGAAGTCTGCAAGTCTGGATCCAACAAGTCACCAGAACTCCTAGCCAAGTACACCGATATTCTTTTGCGCAAGAGCAGTACAGGGGTGGAGGATGGTGCGCTGGAGGAGACTTTGACGCAGATCATGACTGTGTTCAAGTACATTGAAGACAAGGATGTCTTCCAAAAGTTCTACTCTCGCATGCTGGCTCGCCGATTGGTCCATAGCAATTCGTCGTCGGATGACGCTGAGACTAGCATGATCAGCAAGCTCAAGGAGGCGTGCGGGTTCGAGTACACTAGCAAACTCCAGCGCATGTTCCAGGATATGCAAATCTCCAAAGACCTCAACACAGGCTTCAAGGAGCATGTGCAAGCCAGCATTGAGGGCAAGAGTCTTGACTCAACATATTCAGTGCTGGGCACAGGCTTCTGGCCTCTGACTCCCCCAGGCACCAACTTCAACCCGCCCGAAGAGATATCTCAAGATTGCGAGCGCTTCACGCGCTTTTACAAGCACAAGCACGATGGTCGGAAGCTTACCTGGCTGTGGCAACTGTCCAAGGGAGATATCAAGGCGAACTATGTTCGCAACGCCAAGATGCCGTACACATTTTCGGTATCTGTATATCAGATGGCCATCCTGCTTCTCTTCAACGAAAAGCTCCAAAATACGTATGAAGAGATTGCGCAAACAACTCAGCTCAACAATGAATCACTGGACCCAGCGCTCCTGGTCCTGCTTAAAGCCAAGGTTCTAACCAGCGACTCTGGCGCCAAGGTGGGGCCCGGGAATACGTACTCCCTCAACCTTGACTTCAAGAACAAGAAGTACAGGGTCAATTTGAACGTTGGCATGAAGAGCGAGACCAAGCAGGAGGAGGCAGAGACCAACAAGACGATTGAAGAGGACAGAAAGCTGTTGCTTCAGGTATGTTCATTTTCTTTTGTCACTGTCCCGGAAAGACGAATTTCAATGTTAACATGTACGATCAGTCTGCCATTGTCCGCATCATGAAGGCCCGCAAGAAGATGAAGCACCAGCAGCTTGTCTCAGAAACCATCAATCAGATTCGGTCGCGGTTCGTTCCCAAGGTCGCTGATATCAAGAAGTGTATCGAGATTCTGCTCGATAAGGAGTATCTCGAGCGCTTGGAGGATGATGAGCTTGGGTATCTGGCGTAATATAACTTGATTGGATGGGCTATGAGGGGAGGACGAATAGTATTTATAGAGAGGAGATCAGTGACAGCGAAAAGTGTGGCGGATGGGGAACGGGATTGCCGGATTCTTTGTATCTCGCTGAAGGATGGACATGGGGAGCAACAGCAAAGCATCAGACCGGGCAAGGTAGAATTACAACCATTTACGCCCAGCAACTAGTCGATGAGTTTTGTTTTTCAGGGTCAGGTAATGAATTGGGGAAAGGAACAGGTCGGGCTCATGGCGTCCATGGATCTGGCGCCGCGCGGATCGTGTGTACAGTTCGGTTGTGTGCATTTGCAGCCTTCTTTTTTTTCTTTTTTTCTCAACAATGACACCGTAGGTAGCGTCACGTCACGGAATGGGGAGGCAAGGAATCACTTGCCTGTGGTCTATCTGTGCCAGTGTTTTGTGCTTTTGAGATCCCCTTATTTTGTTGGTTTTCAGTCGCAGTTCCACATCTAGCGAGGTAGTTAGATAATTGAAGCCTCAGGTTGATGGTGAGCTGGCACGTCGTGGACAAAAAAAATCGAGACCGCTATGCAACACACAGGCCCTAAAAGAATAATCAATAGGTCCTGAAGGATAGTCAGTAGGCCTTACGAAGCGGTCAGTGGGCATATACTCGCAGTGAGAATCCCTATCGACTAACTTGTAATGCCTATCGACTATCTTGTAACGCTTATAGATCAACTTTTAATGCCTCTAGACCATCTTCCAAGGCATATCTAATACTCTGCGAGGCATGTTTGATCATTGGCGTACTTGTTGTTTTTTTGCCCTGGACCTGGCTGGGTTGAAGACATGCATTCATTCAAGCTCCATATCATCATGGTCTCTTCTCCGCACCGTAACCCAGATGCCACGGAAACACAATAATAGGGAGCAAGTGGAATGTTTATCGTCAGATCTTTCTATCTTGAACCTCTGAATAGCTGAAGTACCGTGTCCTGAAGCCACAGCAGTCCGTACGCCGGCAATCCCAACCCGCAATGCAACCTAGAATGCTGAGTATATATGTCTACAAGATGCGACAAGTCCACTCCTTTTTCCCCTCCTTAACCGTTGACCGACCGAACCTAAACCTATTTTATACAATCAGAAAGAAAAAAGAGACAAAACCAACCCCGCCAGTCCTCCCGCCTGATACAAAACAAGAGAGATGCAGAGGAAAGAACAGGGTCACCATGAAGCAGTCTGTTTGCCTATTCTAGGGACCATGATGTCGACCTAGGACTCGGAATCAGAGGCAGACCCAGAGTCAGAGCCGCCAGGAGGAGGCCTCCTCGCTCCCCCAAAGGTCCTCAAAAGCCCATGAAGCAGCACAAACATGATCACAATCCCTAGTATCACCAGTCCCCGGCGGAGGTGGATCATGAGCCTTGTCACGCCTGACCCGTGTCCAGCACCACCACCGCCGCCGCCGCCACCGCCACGTCTTTCCCCCCCCAGCGAAAACCGCTTCGCTTGCCCCCTCCTTCCCCTTCCCGAGTCGTCAGAAGAGGATCTCCTTCCCGAGAGTAACGTTACCCTTTCCCGCTCACCGCCAAAGCAGCAGTTTTCAAGGTCGATATCCTCCTCCTTGACTCTGTCGTAGTCGTAGTCCTCGTGGTACGGGGTTAAACTGAGAAGGTCAAACTCGTCCTTTTCTTGGAGGTGGTGATCTTCACGCTCTGCCGCGCTGTTGTTCGAGTCTTTCTTAGGAGGAGAAAAAGGAGAAAACAGAGGAGGGGGCATTGGAACGGGCGGTAGTGGCTTGTTACCGTTGCCCGGGGTGATCAAACCGAGGTCGCCTGTTAAGCTGTCATTGCCGTCAATGTCCAAGGAGTAGAGAACGTCGATGGTGTCAGCGGTTGTGAGATTGTTGTGCTGAGTCATGTTGAGGAAGGGGTTGCGGCTGCTGGCGTGACGGCGACTGCTCCCGAGGGAGATGTAGTTGTTGTTGCTGTAGGCTTTGATCAAGCTTTCCGACCTAAAGGCAGCAGCGGCTTTCTGGCGGAGGAGGATCTGAGTCGGGCTTGTTTGGGAGGCTGTCCTGCGCAGGCTGGGCTTTTTAGACGGTGGTGTTCTGGGGGATGGGGATCCTGGTGGTGATGTTGCGGAAGGTACTTGGAAGCCATTGTTTGGGTTCAACGGGGAGGGAACGAGAGGTGCATAATAGGTTCGCACTGCGGTTTTCTCAGGTACAGGTGGTGGTGATGGCGGTGGTGAGGGCACTG
Source organism: Triangularia setosa (assembly GCA_033296915.1). Lineage (NCBI taxonomy): Eukaryota > Fungi > Ascomycota > Sordariomycetes > Sordariales > Podosporaceae > Triangularia > Triangularia setosa. The sequence continues at coordinate 68,377 of MU866093.1, read as the reverse complement.
TTGATGGCATCTTGTCGATTATTAATCGCCTACAATAATCATGATGCTTCTGAATGTTAGTTTGGAGTTGACAACGGAAAAAGAAGAGCTGCAGATCTACGATTAGTATTGAGGCACAGCTGAGAGGTCGAGGAAGAGGACCGTTATGGTTTTGAGTGTTGGCACTGGGTGAGACGAGGCGCGGTTTGACACGTTCCATGCCGCGCCGCTCTGAGGAATGTAAGGGAGGGCCCTATTCGGATAGCAAGTGTCAGAAGACTTCTCTGCCCGTCAGCGAGGTCAGGCCAGATCGGATCCTTCTTCAAGCAAAAGACCTGGTGCGCCGGTGTCCTGGTGCAATGACAATCTGAAACTGCGAATTCCCCGACGGTCTTCAAGTCGGGCCTTGAGCATGTTGAACAAACCAATCTCTTCAAGTTGGACAGACGTTTGGACTGTTTTGCAAGTGCAATGTCTAGGCGACCTCGTTGAGAGGAGTCAAAGCCGAGAGCCAACGCTTTGATGAGTCGCAGCCACGGACCGCTCAGAAGGATGCGATCGTGCGTAACGGTGATCGGCCTTGCTGAATAACCCCATTGAGTTCCAAGTCAGGCCGGATGCAAGTCATTGTTTGGATTCAAGTATCGCGAGGACAACGCATCCCGTGGGTCGAATTGGTCCGCATGCATAGCTACGATCCGACGTCTTCGGATTCGCAGCTAAGAATCATTACGATGGCAAATGGAGGCTTCATCCTCATGGCCCAACAGAGTCGAGCACACAATGAAAAAGAGAGGTAAACATCAAAAATTGCGGCCATGACGACCCCGAAGGGTAATCAATGACGACCAACGCCGCGCTGTGCAATGCAGGTTTATCGCCATACTTCCAAGTCTTCTTGATCTCCCAGAAGCTAGCCAAGGTAAGTATGAAGAAGAAAAAGGAAAAACAAGTAACTTTTGGGAGGGTGAGATTGAATATATAGACGTATTCCAGAGGCCCGTGCACGCTTATAAATTTCATCTCCTTGCTAATCGTCTGTGCGCTGCTGATGCAAACTGTCCGTGCGTTTTGCTTGCTCTGTTGCTCAAGATAATCATGGACCATATCAGAATCGCACCAGACGATGCAGTTGAGGGCACAGGAGCAGCTTAGGCAGGATCATCAATTTATATGTGGTTGCACCAAAGCTTGGAGTAAATTCAAAGCACAGGTCCTCCTTGTGGAGACACACAGCCTGAGATCTCAATCTTCAAAGCTGCCGATGTCTTGGTAATGTTGTCAAAAAATATGGAAACACTTGCATTAAAATCCTGGCAAGTATCCATTACATCAATGTCCCCAGTGACTGTTGACTGTTGGGTGATGAAGAAAGAAAAAGATAGTATACAACTCTTCCCCAGCTAATTTGATGAAGGGGCAAAGTTGATGGTGATGAATGCAAGAAAGAAAGTTGGGAAATCTACACACCATCTTTTGGTGGTGAGATGCTCAGAATCAGCCTCAACTTTGGCGCCGAACAAACTCCAATGCGGTAATGGCTAGTGCTAAATGTAGTGAATCCGTGCACCTACTGCCTCAAGCTATTACTCGAAAGTCAAATAGCGACAAACTTACGGGTTCAAGCCGTGAAAGGGTGTTATGCAAGCGAGGGTAGGAACAAGGCACGACAGGAAGCCGTGAGCTTTAAATTTCTTTACAGTAGCCACCGAGCATCGGGAAGCCCTGCAAGGAGTCCGGTCAGATGGGACGAAGATTCAGTCGAATGAACATCACGCAAAACGCAACTCGGCATGTCAAAAGCAGCAAGTAACTCAAAATAGCGGGGGCCAAGAGAGTGATGGGAGCAGCAGCCATAGTCTACAGCAACTATAATACACGGGATGTGGGGCATCAATTGCTTGACAGGAAACCGAGATGTGTCCCAGCAGCAGCCACATATGACAGGAGTGCAACTGCTGAGTTGAGAGCAAACGCCCCTCAATCAACTCAACCTGATGACAAGTTTCGGCACAGCAAACTCTCAGCCAGACAGCAAACCAATGGACGGCAGACAGCTACCTAGTGGGCAGCAACGAAGTGGGGAGTCACAAAGTACCTGATGACAATCGCTTGACAGAGAGATGGGAGGCCTGACAGCAAGTGACCAACGACAACTATGAGCAACACAAGCATTTGGCAGGCGACATCGCTCTGAGCTTGTCGGGCAACGCTCCTTCCATCCATATAATTGGCAGCGTATGGCAGCGAGGGTAGTGACAGTGTCAGTGCTGCTCATGCTTCAGCTGTCATGGCATGGCAGTGATGTCTGCCAATATTGACTTGGTGAGTCGGCTCCCTATTATCCCATCTGTTCAAAAAGTAGGCATCAGGTATGAAACTAAGCTGCGTCAGGTCAGTCGTTTCATCAAGGCTTGAAGAGCGTTCCGTTCTAGTGCAAGACGAGATCGCTTGACCACGTATCACCAGTACCTGCATCGCAACCGTGATATCCGTCCGGGTCACACCCCAGGTCGTTGACAGGTGTCCCAGATGAAGCCTTGCTCTCGAGTACACAGGTAACGATGGGTCTCACGATGATTCTGTTCGGCTCCTCTGGCTCAAGTTGTACGCTGGCCGCAGCCCTGGAAGAAGTTGATTGGTGGCTTCTGATCTCCTTGCCTCCATTTCCCTTTCTTTCCTGCCTGTGAGAACATCGCCGAGCTTATTAATGTTGATGCAATGCTTATTTTCGACAAACGAACCTTGTGGAAGATACAAAATTGGTGTAATTGCCATCAAGATGCCCAACAAAACATCAGCTCCAGCCCCGGTTGCTGCCATTCAGACGGTTGTAGGGGGTCGAATAAAGCTCCGAGGACAAAGTGATAACTTGCCACAGTATGCTTGCTGTGTTGGGGTTGAGTTTCCCATGCAGATAACTGACTTCGTTGGTGGCAGGAAGTGGTGGTTTGCCTCAACAGCCATCCCACTCATTGCGGCAACCATAGGCCCGTTTTCGAACGTCTTATCCATTGTGTCCCTGGTAAGTCCATGGAGATTGACATTGCCTGACAATGGTGCGCCATTCAGCGACAACCATGGCTCTGATGATGCCGCTTGGGGAATACCTGATCCAAAATGGTAAGAAAGCTCACCCCCCAAAAGACATTGCTTTCGCTCACCAGATTCATAGGGAGATCATTCCCAACATCTTCTCCATCATCTTCGGCTTTCTTGGCCACTTGTTTCTGCTTTTAAACTTCACCCGTCGAGTACGATACATAGTCGCCTTGCCTCTATCGATCTTATTCTGGCTCTTATCGGCTCTTATTGTACGCCTTTGCATCTCCATTTTATACCCCATTTTTCTAACATAGCCCACCGTGCATGCAGCTGATAGTCGTCGAAATTGTCATGGCCATCTATGCGCCCCCCGTGGCACCCGGGGAAGCATATTCTCAGGGCTTTTGGCACTCGGTGATGGCATCACTGCTATACGTTCTCAGCAGTGGCATATTGATGGTCAACATGGTTGGCTATTTCAAGGGGCATTATCCACAGAACTTTGAGCTAGAAGATGACCAAAGGACACTGATTCTTCAGACCATGAGCTTCTTTTTCTGGCTGGCGGGAGGCGCAGGGGTGTTTTGCGCGTTGGAAGGTTTCACCTACGCAGATTCCTTGTATTTCTCTCAAGTCGTAAGTTGTTTATCTTCAGATGCTGCTAGGCCCTTTGCTGATGGCGATGACCAGACAATACTTACTGTTGGGTTCGGAGATTTTGCTCCCAAGTCCGATTCAGGAAGGGGGTTTCTGTTTGCATTTCAAATCATTGGTGTCATCTTCCTGGGTCTCGTCATCAGCAGCCTGACTCGTTTCGCAGCCAACATCAGCGCTGACAAGATCATCAAGCGTCATCGGCAACACAAGCGAGAGTCGACTGTCGGAAGAACAGTGACCAGCGAGAGAGAACTGCGGGAGAGGTTGGGCCTACCCCCTGTCAGGTCTGATTCAGCAGCTGCCGAAGGAGAGCTGGGTGAGGGTGCGTCAGAATATGCCCGCCGGGCATCCATAATGCAACTCGGACGGCTGGAGATTGTCGGAAGAGCAGTTACTTTTTACGAGGGCAAAACTCGAGATGCAGTTAGCAGCGAAGAAGACGCTCGTCGCGAGAGACGGAAGAGACGACGACAGAAATTACTGTTGTTGGAGAAGGACAAGGACAGATTTGATCTCATGAGGCAAATCCAGGAGGAGACAAAACATTGGAAACAGTAGGCCCCCTTTTAATCTGTCGTTATGAGGTGACTGCTGACTTGAGACACATATCATGGGCGCTTGGAATGGCGCTGTTAGCATTCTTTTTCTTTTGGACGATTGGGGCTCTGGTTTTTATGGTGACGGAAACACGGATATCTCAATGGAGGTACTTTGACAGTCTCTATTTCTGCTTTGTGGCAATCTTAACAATCGGGTTAGTGTTTTGATCATTTTTCATTCTGGATTGTCTCGCAGACTAATGGCAGAATAGGTATGGCGATCTCGCTCCCAAATCCAACATCGGCAAGCCGTTTTTCATCGTCTGGTCAATTACTGCAGTTCCGATTGTCACAGTTCTGGTTCAGCAAATGAGCCAAACCGTTGTCATGGCTATCAACAGGGGCACTTTCACTCTAGCAGATTGGACAATCATGCCCAAAAAGGGGATGCTCAAGAGTTTCCTCGCTCATCATCCTACCATTGCCAGGGTGTTTACCAGGAAACAAAGTGACACAGAAAAAGGCAAGCGCCCTGAGGCACCAGCACAAGACGAGACGCAGTTAGACGAGATGGAGCCTGAGCATCCTTTTGATCAGCAGCCAAGCGGGAACCAAGAAGAACAAAAGAGGAAACACAATGAAAATGAGCTCGCCAAAGAACTATCCAAAGCGATCAAGGCAGTGGCTCATGACCTGAGGTCTCATCCGCCAAAGGTGTACTCATATGAGGAGTGGGCAAAATTCACAGAGCTGATACGATTCACCGCGTTCTCGTCTTTGGAGAGAGCTGAATCAGGGAAAGGGGATGAAAAAATAGAGTGGGACTGGATTGGGGAAGATGGCCCCCTACTCACTGATGTTACCGAGGCAGAGTGGATTCTTGATAGGTTGTGTGAAAGTTTGGGACGCTGGATGAAAGAACAGGATCAGAAGGTGAATATATTTCTCTTTTATACCGAGCTTAAGATAGCTGACATGAGGATAGCATGAACAAGCAAAATACTGGGATGAGGTTTTTGATGTCATGGGAGGCAGAGCCGGTGATGATAGGCCAGACGGGGAATCCGAAGGTCCGCGGCGAGCTGGAAGTAAGCTATATGGGTATGGAAGAAACGAAGAGTGGAAAGGATTGAACTGGGAGGAGCCGACAGGGAACACTGAGAGACCACTTACCAGATGATCTTTGATCTGATGAGGAGGGAGCGCACTCAAACCCGGAAACTTTCTTCGCGCCTCAAGCCAAATATCGGCGAGTTTTCACTGAACTGTTTTGTGGCTACATTGCGACCAGCCCCCAATCCACTTACTATCCCATGATTTTTGCACAGTACAACTATATTCTCGATTTCCTGTCTGAATTGTATGAAGTCTTTGAATCTAAGCCACATCAGATCTGCCACACTTGCAACAAAAAGCTCCACGACTTTGTCAAAACTACACAAAAAGCCACTACCTCTGCCTACACGCCCGTCGCGAATTCTTTTTGAGTGAGCAGACCTGAATCTTCCAGAGCTCACCGCCAGTTCATTTGCATACCTATCATCAAAGCAGCCTCAGAAGAGATTCGGGGCATTCAGTGGGCAATGCCACCATATACGCAGAGGACAAAGCCCTCGGCCTCTCCAGGTCCGAAGAGAAGGAGCTCGACGACCTTCTGGACATCTCCAGCACACTCCAGAATCTCTGGGTCATCGTGTTGGCAGAACCCTCTCAGCATGCCTGCTTTCTGTTGGTTGACCGCACTCCTTCAGTTCCAACCCTGGCATCCCAGAATCAGCAGCTTGAACAACACAGCACATCGGCGATGCGCCCAAGGGAAGCCCATCTATATGAGCTCACCACGGTCGATGCAAGACAAACAGTCTTCAGCTCGCCAAAGAAGCTTATGGAAACCATAGGAACGCCCTTTATGAGGCATTCCAAAATCGTGGGGACTCTTCAGTACCGCCCGAATTTCGAAGTACTTGTGCATAGGGCGGCGGCCTACGACCATCACAAAAGCGACAGCGAGAATAAGACTCGAGCTCCTGGGCTTGTCTGGTGCATCTCTTGTCTCAAGCTGGCGCGGGATCCCGGTAGTTACACGATGTTTCAAATAAAACTAGACAGCGCGGTGCCGAGACCGCAGGTTATGAGGCAGGACGCGAGAGGCACACAACCTCAGGAGCCAAGTCAGACGCAAGTACCTGCTCAGAAGCAAAAGGAGCCCCAGGACTGTCAACGGCTCCTTGAAGAACATATCACCAAGATATCCAGACACTGACACGAGGGTAGCCTAGACATGGTGTGCTCTTTCAAGGCCAAGCATCACACGGTTTTCACAACTAAGGAGGTACCCAAGGGTTATATCCCACTGTTGTCCAGAAAGAGTGGCAGCTCTGGAATGACGTAATACACACATTTGCTCAGTCTAGCCGAGAGTTCTGCGATCAACTTCAACAGAGCGTGGAGTTTCAGAACTATACGCGCAGCAATGCTCAAAACCATAATCAGCCGAACCAGCCAGGTCTTTGGCGGCAGCAAGACGAACCTCATGGGCAATCTGGGAGCTTTTCGTCACGGGGGATTCCAACAAGAGCTACTTCTCTAACACATTGCTTGATTCACTGAAAGCAAGTGATCCGTGGATGGAGCCGATACACCAGACAGGCAGTGTTCTACTCAACAGTCTCTTATGCAAAATCAGCTAAACCAGGGTACCATTTCTAGGTGGTGTAGATAGAATAACTACCTTGCTACTATTTCACACCCGAGAAAGTGGGACGTTTCGGCAGTCAGTGGTGAGGGCATGGTTCACCAACATGATTGAACAGCCCGCCAAAAAGGTTGCTGCCACGTAACGAGATCGTGAACCTTTTCTTGCTAACCAGTTGTTGACATTTGGAAGGGTCAGCATCTTTACATGACAGCAGCGTAGCAATAGCGTATAGACGGGGACTATAGCGTACCATATACTCGAGAGCAAAAAAAGATCCCTTCCATTCTCCTTTTTGATCCCCATATAGGTAGATATTACCGGGGACCTTCTAATGGCACATTTTCCCTCCTTCTCCCTCACCCACCCTCCGGACTCCCTCCCAGTGCCCCATCCCACCCCCAGACCAACCGCCATCATTCCAAACCCACAACCTCAGAATATCATCCTTCTCCCCCCCTTCCTCTTCCGTGTCTACCTCACTGGTCCCCATCATGACAGGCACATCCTCCCCTCTTTCCGCCTCTTCTTCCCACCCGGGTCCATTATACCGACTCAAATACCCCAGCTGACACCTCCTCTTTGCCTTTCCCCCCTCATCATCAAAAACCGTCTTCTCCCCCCAAGCAGAGAAAACAAGAGACAGTTGATCCCCGGAGAGATTCCCTTTGTTGTCAAAACCGCAGTTTCGACAAACGGACAGCAGGTCCTCCAACGTGGGCGAGGGTGACAAACCGGGATGCTGGTGCTGGAAGGAAATGACAGTGGCGTACAGCCCGCACAAAAGGTTGGCTGAGGGGGTGTGTATCCTTACGAACTGACCGTTGGGGGGGAATGCGGAGAAGAAGCGGTTGCGAGCGTGGATGTATGCCCGGTAGCGGGGGAGGGCGGATTTGGTGGGGGAGAGGAGAATGTTGGTTGCTTGGGATATTTGGAGTGTTCGTGGTGGGGTTGTCATTTTTTATATCGAGCTCCAAACGTTTGTTTTTATTTTATTAAAAACCCCCCAAAAAATATGCACTCCAAATAAAAAGAGTCGCGGGTTGAGCGAGGTGATAATGTAAATGGTGTTGTCATTGCTGTAGGCGACGGGGTAGGTGCCGGAGAAGATAACCCTAACCCGGACCCCCCTATTTACTATACATTGTGAGCTGCCACATGGTAACTTTTTTCTTGATAATGGGCGAGAACGAGAAGGACACAAAACCCAGTTACATTCAGCCCCTCGGGCACTGTGGGGTGTAAATGCCGGATTCAGGTCTCTTAGGGAGGCACGGTTGAGGTTGGGGGCTCCTGTATCAGATCTCAGCTCCGCATATGCCAGTCAGGCATGCATCGCAGGTAGCCAACCAAAGCCGATAGCGGTTTAGTACCTTAGTCCTGTGTATAAGAGGGAGATGCGGCGTGGGTTTGTTTATCTACGACCTTCCCTATCTCGTTCTCGATACATTTTCTTTCCTCTTTTCTCGGGCCAGTTATTAGGAAAACAAAGAGGACGTGAGGATGCATGGAAACCGGGTTACCACTTCATGTGGTGTAACAGCCATAGGATTTTCTCTCCATTCTCCTACATTGCCAGAAATATCAGAAGTTAAAAATGTCAGGAGGTATTGGGAGCGAACCGGTCTGACTTGTGGGTAAACCGAGCTGACTGTTCTCTGAAACATTCGTCTCCTCTTCTAGAAGGAAGAGAGAACCCAACCCTCCCGTAGGTATGAAGAATGCAAGCGCTGTGTTGCAGACAGGGCTGGAGCTGAACTCACCTTGTGGGCATAATCAATGATGATGATTGCAATCACAAACTAATGACAATCACCTATTTATCCTGCCGCACCATATCAACGGATGAGTGCAGCGTCAGGACTAAAGAAAAGAGGCTGGGATGGTGAGCAACATAGAGACAAAGACCGCTGCGTAATCCAGTGGCAACCACACAACCCCATCGCATTCTCTCGCCAGAAACTACCTGCACGCTAAGGTAAACAGATAACCCATTTTGACCACTGGCCACCGCTGCCATGAAATGAGATGTAGAAAAGAGAAGAAAGAATTACAAAGCGTCTGAGAGCATAAAAAACCCAAAATAGGATCCCCAGGTTTAGTTCAAATAACTCCCAAAACAGAAACAAGAAGACCGCAATGTGGGTTAGAAAAGAGATTTTGCGCCCACCCCTTCAACATCAGCAACATCAAGCATTTCATCTCTGGATGGCCGAAAATGGGCATCATCCAAGTCATCAGGACTTGAATACCCGTCCACCAATGTGTAGATTCCGTCCCGAAAGGCCATGGCATCTACTTAAAGCCCTACCAACTCCATTCCCCGATGCATTATTAGCCGTTATATAAGATCCCCTCAGGGACCGGCAGTGACCATCTCTTACGGTGCTCATTTACATGAGAACGCACTTGGAGCAGCAGCCCGCCTGAGCGTCATCCTCGCCGACATCGATCTTGCCCATGCCTTGGCTGTTATGGGAGAGGCCGCTGCCCGAAGCTGTGCCTCCTTGCATTTCACGGTTGTATCGCCGGATGGCGCGAACAACCTCGTAGAAAGCCTGCTCAACATTTGTGTTGGTCTTCGCCGAGGTCTCGAGAAACTTGCAGCGGAACTCGCGAGCGAGAGCCTCACCCTCTGTGAAAATGGGTCAGCACGAGTCCCAGATTTCCACCCATGTAATCTCATAAACATACCCTCTTGCGACACCTTGCGCTCACTAGCCAAATCAACCTTGTTGCCTACCACAACCATGGGGAAGATGTCCTTGTCCTTTACGCGAAGAATCTGCTGCTGGAAGGTTCTTATCTCTTCGAAGCTTTCACGGGACGTGATGGAATAGACGAGCAGGAACCCTTCGCCGGTACGCATGTACTGCTCTCTCATCGCGGAGTACTCTTCCTGGCCGGCGGTATCGAGAACATCGAGAAGCGCGACTTCCTCATCGACGATGCACTGCTTGCGATACGAATCTACCAAGCCAGAGTTAGCCAAACTGGTCGCAGACTTCAACCGAACACAGAAAAAGGAGATGATAGTGCGCACCCTCGATAGTTGGATCATATTCGTCGACAAAGTGGGATTGGATAAGCTGGATTGTGAGGCAAGACTTGCCAACACCACCGCCGCCAACCACGACGAGTTTGTACTCTCTAGTAAACTACGGAACCGGAAGCGCGACGTCAGCAAACCAGTTCATCAACCGAGATCAAGATCATGCCAATCTGAGCGTGATGTTCGCCATCGAAACGGGATTGAATGAACGAACCTTGGACGCCATAGCTATGGACTGTGGGTGATGAAGAAAAGATGGAGCGACCGACAACAGGAGGTCTAGATCACGCGGTGCGGGCGTCGGGGATTGAGCTCTTCAACGATGCCAGGACAGAAGCTGTCAAGAGAACAGGTCGAAATTATGGGGCGCTGCTTTCTCGGGGGACGGAGTCGAGCAGACCGTCGTGGGTTATTCGCGGTTTGCGCTGGAAAGGGGATCCCAGGAGGTGGACTGGATTGAAAGATGCAGCACTGCTGGAGAAAACAGTTGCTGCTGTGCCCGGCGAATTAATGGGAGCGCCCCTGGAGTGGGGATCGGTAATGGGGGCCTGGGGTTGCTACTGGCTGGTGCTTTGTGTTAGCGGTTGGCTCAAGCTGCTTTGCGCTGCGCGTGGCCGGGCGGTTGTTGTCGGACAAGATTTCTCAACATATGTGGATGGTGATGTTCCAGAAATTGGGCTGCGAGATCAAGGTCACAAAAGACAGCAGCCACAGAAACGAACTCAAAACCAGGAAAAAAATTGAGAGAAGCAGAGGCACGGCGGGTGATGGGGAGGGCACAAAAGAAGCAACAGCGCCTGGATCAAAGGACCGCTCTGAGCAAAGAAAAAGAAGGGTCCGTGTGCCTTCCCCCGAGAGCGACTTGATAGGGTGGGCTGGAGGCGTTCGCGTCTTTTGATTGGCGAAGCGACTGCTCAAGAGATGGTGCCGTGCAAGGGTCAGACAGTCCAAGACCACCCCCCATCAATTCGCCTTGTCCTTTTTGGGCGACGGTTCAAATTGGTCATGCCTTGTGCGTGCAATATCAGTCGTCCTCACACTGTGACGACAAGTACTGCAATAAACGTCTTGGCCTCTTCACACATGGCAAGGAGAGTTGTCTATGTAGACGTTTACACGATGAATCTCCTGTTGTGAGTGTGGATCTAATCATAATAGTTCCCCTGAAGCTTAGCATCACACAGGCTAAGAACGTTGACGCCATTTGCGGTCCCGCATCAGCGGTAGGAATAAGCGCCCCCGGTCTTCTAGCAAGCAACTTCCTTGACAGCAAAATATGAAATCAACAGTCAACTTACGATGTCTCTCCCCTCGTTGCCGTCCCACACAGGGGACCAGAAGAGGCAGTGATGGTTGCACACTATGTCGATAACCGGTTAATTTTCAGTCCCGATTCACGAGCTACGGCCCTCAGTCTTTGCAGCAGCAGCCGGGTTCAAGCCTTTTGAGGCAGTCCCGTACAGCGAGAGGTAGCTAGCGTTGAGTCTTTTTCGTGGAGACGGTAAGTATTGGAGGGAAGCCTCTGTGGTTGGATGGTGATTCTCGTTATTAACGTCTGCTAGTCAGAACCTCAGCTCCAGGCACATAGGGCTGAGAGAAACCCGAGTGTCGGAAAGCGTTGCCTCTAAACATACCCAGCTTTTCCACGCAAGTGGCTGAGGCTGCCATGCTGCCAGCGGCATGCAGCAATTGCAACGTGGATGCAAGAAGTGGGTTGCAAACTTGCAATACTGTTTCCAGAAAACGCCGCTGAATCCCATAGAAGTGTATGAGCTTCCCTTGCGTTCAATGAGACTTTTGGAACTATGAACCTCTTCCAGTGGTCTGGTTCTGCATATTAAATATTCCACGATATCTGGGTTTGGTTGACCCTCGGCGCGCAGCAACGACATCGTACGCACTGTGTGAGCGGTCCTGTCACGCTAGGCTCTGGCTCCCAGACTCCCATTCTGCTTGCGGCTGCAGGTCAACACCGTGCCGCAACGTGGAGTTTGAAGTCAGTTCCACGAGATGGTCAAACCTGGGTTTTGCCCGCTCGAGTTTCTCGAGATTGTCCTACCACATGGTCGCGGTTCAAAATGTCTCTCTTCAGCCACGCTCAAACTCGCATACTGACAGACTGCTTTCTTCTTCGATTCGCGTCGGCTTCTTTTCTACTTTTGGCAGATTAACCCAAGGCCCTAGTCTAATCCCGCGAATTATACTAGTCCATCGGGAATTGCCGCTATTTGCAGCGATGTACATGTCTGAGTTGGTCACTACTACCAACAGAGAAGTTTTCCTCCCCCCTGATCCTCTGTTTGCCTTCGCGGATTTTGATTGCTAGACATGACAGCCTGTTTTAAGAGAAGCTCAGATTAGCGGTGCGATCATAAATAGCATTATAATCTTGAGCCTATCACGTCCAACCCTCTCTATATTCGGCCCTCGAGCCGAAGCCCAGCTTGCCCAAGACAAGCAGGCATGTGTGCTAGACATTGAGCCTTGTGCTTCCCGAAGTCGGCGGCACCAGTGATCACCATGATCCATGTTCCTTTTTTGTAGACTGTGCCGCAGTTGTGCCTTTGCTGGGCGAGAGTTGAGGACCAGTCAAAGAGATTGGGGGTCTCTGAAGCTGCAAATGGATCGCCAGTTAGAACCAGGATGGGGCGGGAAGTGGGTGGGAGAGGTCAGAGCAATGAATCCCCACATTTTCATATCACTGCTTCGGGAAGGTTTCTTTTTCCACTTTGCGTGTTCTGTTGTTCATCACTCGACCTGCCGTCCAAGGCGACGGGAGGCCAGGTCAACTCGGAGCTACTCTCTGCAACCGGTAGTTGATTCGAGTATTTCAGAAGATGGTAGCTAACATACCCATCCGTACTTTCCTCAGCTCTGGCCAAACAAATTGGATCGACTAGAAGACGACCCCTGGCCCAAGCTCCAAACTAGCGAGATAAGGTAGGTGGGGGGTGCTTATGTTAGTCTGATGTTTCACAGCAGAGACAACATCCCTCAGGGTCCTCATCAGTTCCTTATAAACCGGAAGTTCATCTCAACATATCTTTGCCAGGCATCAACAGCTACACATAGTCCTGTATTGTTGAGGGCAGGCTGAAAAGTGTGCTTGGTCAAGTATTAATGTATGAAAATCTCAATGAACTTGCCGGCTGATCGAAAGCAACCCCTGCGATCAAAACTTCCGAACCCATCCACTCTAGCGAACAAAGAAAAAGAAAAAAGTTGCGCAATCTCATGCGTCAACGTACTTTGGAGGGGCCTTTTCTACGGACGCAGACATATCGCTTCGCAATGATATCTCGCTTGGAGGCGTGTCCGTACAGCGCTAACTAGCTCGTTAGAAATTCTTCTGGAACTTTTTCTAGAATGCCTCTGGAAGTTGGGCTTTGGTGGGTGGCGCCCCCCCTTTTATTTCTCTTTTCCACTTTCCCCTCGTCACTCCACGTTTTTGATAAGCCTGATGAATCAAAATGCCTGGATGGGTTGTCTCTTATTAACTCACACCACAGTACAGTGTTGGTACTGTACAGCTAGCTGTCTTGAGACCCTGAAACCTGTAGACGGAAGATATTGTAATGTTATCAAAAACCCTCGACAAACAGCAATTCTGAGGGACGCTGGATGCTGGACCTATTCCATCGTACATATACTCCAATGTGTCATCCACATCGTTTGAGCCCTTCACAGCCATCAAAGACTTGACAACTGCCCAACGACCGGTCTCGATATGACTTCCAGTTATCTTTCGGACTCTCTGCTTTCCTCACCATCTGGCGCCCTATCCTTCTTCTCCCCTACGTCAGGATTCTCAGGCATCTCGATACTAACAAGCGTTCCCTCTAGATTCTCCAGTATCTCAGGAATAACCGCCTCCAACTCAGCTCGGTTCCTGTTGTCTCATTAACATCATTCTTCTCAGGTACTTCTAATGCATGGGGCACATACTCGCCAACGAGCACAACCGTATTCTCAATCTGAAACTTTGGGTAGCTCCCAACATCAATATCCTTTGGCGCCATCCTTTTGGCCAGACCTGTGAGGTAATCGGCCATTTTGCTCTCTGGTTGGAGCGTCTTGATCGTCACGCGGATTTTGCCGTTGCTCTGCACTCGGGGTTTGATATGCCGTGTCAGGCCGTTCAAAAGGTGTTTGACTATTTTGTTTGTTAGTGAGCCCAAAATATCAAGAAGGCAAGACAGGGTAGTGAGTACAGAGGTCAGGTATGCCCGGCAGAATGTACACATTTCCATTGACTACCGAGACAGGAACCCAATACCTGTCTCGACAAGCAAGAATCGCCTGATCCTCAAGGGGACGATTGGAGTCCTGAGGAAGCATGATCATTTTCTTCTTGCCATCAAGCTCTTTAGACGGGACGCCAAAGTTGAAGGACGCCCTTACCGGATCCTTGTGCTCGGCTGTCTTCTTCTTCATGAGGGAGTAAGCTTCTTCGTGAAGCACGAGGGGCAGGTGGAAGGCTTTGGCGATGGACTCATAGGTTATGTCATCATGCGTCGGGCCGATACCGCCTGAGGTGACGACGATGTCGTAGTTATGGCTCAGGCGCCTTACGGCTTCGATGATATCGTCTTCGACATCAGGGATGATGTCTATTCTTTGGAGGCTCTGGGAACATAGCGTAAGCGTGGGTCAAACTCTACAAAGAGGTCCTCTTTGAGCAAGGGAGGTAAGCATGGGTGCCATACAATGCCTAGGAAGAAACACCATTTTGCGAGGTAATGGGAGTTGGCCTGTCAGGGCTGTCAGTCTTGAAGATTGTGCGTGTGAGTATTTCAGGGAAACTCACCTCCTTGGTCTGCACTCAATCCGGATGTGTTAGTTATCAAAGATTGCTACGGGTTGAGTTTGGGCAAAAAGGCAAGCATGAAGCTCAACATACCTTTCCATTCAAAATCTCATTCCCTATTATCAGACATGCCCCAGTGACGATACTCTTCTTCTGGCGTTCTGATGCATCCAGACTGCTGTATCGGTAGTCGGATACGTTGCGTTTCGATACTGACGAAACAGCAGCAGACGTATGACCGTAATTAGGCATTGGACGGAAAAGGTGTCTTGCAACTTGACTAAGACGGGAAAACATAGTGAATAGTTGTACAACGAAACACCTAGCAATAATGTGGTATGTTTGTAAAGCGAGCAAGGTACGCCACGAAGGAGTCAGTGAATTGGTGTGTTGCCAGTCACTAGGAAAACTTTACTCCCGATTCTGGAATGTGTGACCAGCACACAGGATCGGGCTTTTTGATGTATTGAACAGATACACGATTCCAAGACGGATAAGCTGGACGAGTGAGGATGCCCTGGTGAGAACGATGGAGCGAGCTGCAAGTGACGTCCACAGGCGACCAACCTGAGACCCCCATCAAGCGGGGCTCGCTCAGCTGTGATTGCGGGGCATGGGAGTCCCACTGAGGCTCAACTCAACCTCCCTTAAGCACCCCACACTTTCCCACTCCCCTTTGGCACTTCCACCAGTTCCCAGCGGACGGTTAAAGCCACGTTAAGCATAAATCATTCCTGACCAAAGCTGTCGTCAATCCCGGCTTCATATCCCTCACCAAAAACAACCGGCCCAATCAGCAAGATGGTACCTACCCCTTCTCTGTCACTGACCTACCTGACCCTGCGCTCCTTGTCATGATAGCTTCATGTCCAATACCTTTCATAGTTCATAGCTCATAAGAATATAATCAGTCTTCCTCACTCTACACCTTCTCCGACTCAACAAAACAGCACCTCCGCAAATTCCGCCTCAGCACCTCACGCTCCAATGATCCCCAGGCCGTGATATGTATATCCTCTCTTTTCCTATTCTCCGCTGCTTCACACATTTCCTGACCCAAACGCATAGACTTCATCGACAAGCAAACCAAGGAGATCCGCCAAGATGAAGACGGGACAGTCTACAAGTCCCTTGAGGAAATCGCCGATGACCTACCTGATCACTCTCCCCGCTTCATCCTCCTGAGCTACCCTCTCACTCTTGTACGAGCCCCTTTACAACCCAACTGCATGACCTCAAGTCCTAAATGTTAATCATACACCGCCGCAGCCTTCCGGTAGATTATCCGTACCATACGTCATGATATACTACATGCCCACGACGTGCAACAGCGAGCTGAGAATGCTGTACGCCGGCGCCAAGGAACTCATGAGGAATACGAGCGAGGTGACCAAGATCTTAGATCTGGAGAGTGCAGAGGAGCTGGAGGAGATCCCGGAGAAGCTTGCTGCCTAGAGTCCTGATTTTTAGAGCTGGTGTTGGGAGGCTGATTGTCTTAAGATGGACATGCCATAAGTTCAAGACTATTGCAAATTGTTGTGAATCTGAAAACTTAAGAAATCTGGGTATCGTGTTTGTTCTATATGACGGCTATCCAACGAAAAGTGCCGGGTATTCTAACTACATGTATATGCTATATATGTGCACAGTAGCTAGCTATAACAAGGCGACAATCTTCTTAGGCACTGCCATCCCCTTCCGGCAGCAGTACCTCAGGATCTAGCCCCATTCGCTCTACCAGCCCCTTGACCACCCCCTTTAACGCTTTGCATGCCGGGCTGTCGGGGAATGAGTCGAAGAAGCTCTCCCCATAGTCACAGGCAATACCTATTCTCGGATCTAGGGGCACGCTCCCTAAGAACGGAATGCCCAGCTCCTTTGCTAGTCCTCGACCTCCTCCTGTATGGTCGAGGAAAATCTTGCTTTCATGCTTGCAGCCCGGACAGACGAACAAGCTCATGTTTTCCACAATACCAAGTATCTTTATCCCTGCTTTTCTGCAGAAATCAATCTCCTTCCTCACGTCCAACAACGCAACCTCCTGTGGCGTCGTGACCACCACCGCTCCCTCGATCTTGCTTTCTTTTAAAAATGTGTTGACACTAAGATGCTCATCACTTGTGCCTGGCGGTGTGTCCACCAGCAAAAAGTCCAGCTCTCCCCATTGAACGTCCTTTAGGAATTGTTTAATCAGCCCGTTCTTCTTTGGTCCTCGCCAGATAATCGCATCGTCTCGGTTTGGCAGTAAGAACTGTATCGACATGACGGCCAAGTTATCCATCGCCCATACCGGCTCCCAACCGGCATTGCTGGTGTGGATCGTCTCTGTCTCAACCCCCAACATCTTTGGTATACTCGGCCCGCAGATGTCCGTATCCATCACCCCCACTGTCGTATCGGGATTTGTCGCAAAGGCATGGGCGAGTTGTACCGTGAGTGTCGACTTCCCTACTCCTCCCTTGCCGCTCAGCACCAGAATCTTGTGCTTAACATCTGCCAGGCGGGCCGTGATCAGGGGGAGGTCTGGATCGGGACCTTTCGGAGCGGAGGCGCATATTTGCTGATTGGGACAGCCGGCGCAGGAGTCTGCGGTGCCTGCTTGTTCGGATTCGGGCCCCGGGCAGTGTTCTGGTTCTGGAGCGACAAGGTCTGGCTTCTTCTTGAGAGGGTTGGCTAGAACATCCTTGACTTCGTCGGGCGCTTCCAGTGATGGCGCCATTGTATCGTTGGTGTTAGTGCGCGCGCGCTTTCTGTGTATGTCTGGGATAGAGGGAGTATGAATGTAGGATGTCACACGACGTGATGCAATTGCTTGAAAATTGTTAATGGTGGGTGAATGGTAGTTTCTTGCATGCGCCAGTGGGATAGTTGAAAATCGAGTTGATTAGAAATCGCCCCCCCCCCCCCCAATTACCAGAGCTGTCATTGTCAGTGGAGGGGCTTATCTTATCATAGCGCGGGGTATTCAAGTGCGCGTGGTTGCGCTTGGGGGCGCTAAGCCAAGGTGCCCTGGTGGCTGCCGATCCCGGATTCTCTCACACAACGTCTTAACCGCCCAGAAACCTCGCTGCTTCTCAAGCACACACTTCTAGCTTGTCCGTAAGGTGAGGCGTGCGATGGGCTTGGTAGAAGAAAATGAATAGACGTGCAAGAATAATATTGAGGTGCATTATCCGACATGACGGTTCTTGGGCCTCCCATCGTCGTTCATACCATCCCAACTTCTATGCAGCTATTCTTGCCGGCATCCAGAGGTTGATAAACAACCCGTTCGACACATTAGGATGCTCGGTAAATATTCAAGAAGTACATGATACCGGCGGCAGTTGACGGCACTTGCTCGGTCTAAGCTGCCGCCCCAAAGACGGGCTAGTTTTCCGGCACCATTATTATCCTTTGAAATACAGTCAGAAAGTACCTTTCACAAATCGAGTCTTGAACTTGGTCTCGACCTATCGTATGTGAAGGTAACTGACCATGACAGTTCCACTTCCACAATGGTCTCCCACTGGAGGTATCCCGGTACCGGCACTTCATCCACACTCAAGCCATGGGATGCTCATGGATTCTCTCGGTCGGATGAACAAGTATCGGCAGGACTGACTCACAAATGCAGGACGATAAGGGATATAAACCATTCTTGAGAGATGGAGGGTATAGCAGACCACACCCATTCCGCAACTGGCCAACGGGGTGCTTCTCTGAATATCTTCGATCGGAATCAAGCATGGCTTTCCACCCTCGATCCTTGAGTCCTGGTTCCCCAGCGTGGTAGGGTATAGAGGCATGCTCACCCCGTCCCAAACTTTGTCCTCGCTGGTGTGGGCGATACTAGATGGACGCCTACGGTTTTGCGCTCATGTCGTGATTGGACGTTGGAATTGCAACAAGCCAACCATCTGTCTGTCATGCTAACACGAGACCAGCGAACGGGGAGGGTGTATTCATCATTAGGCGCCTATGGGTGCATTTCAACTACATTCGAACGCGGGGGACGTTGGGTAGATATGGGTGGAGGATGTATGGCTCAGATGAGTTAAACGCAACGGTTCCCCAAAGCTTTAAAGCAACGGGATTTGTCAATGGTAAAGAGCTTGCTCTGAGGGAATGAGCATCCAATCGCTCGACGATGCGGTCATGGAGAGAGGATGGGGCAGCCTGTCAGAAGCTTCAAACATGAGGGCAGTTGAGAGATTGACCAACGACAAGTGGCAATCTGAAGTATCCGTCGACTGGAGCCAGCTGCGGACCAGTTGCAACCTCCGCGAAGACCCTGCAGGACAAGCTCATCTGACAGCGTGTCTGTGAGAGAAAATCGGCGCGTTGAATTAACCGTCATCCCTGTAGGTAGCGAGCTGCAGCAGTTGCCCATTGGAACCACGAAGTCAACCATGTCGACGTCTCCCACTCTTGAAGTGGAAAGAACGATGTCAAAAACATCAAAACTCAATTCTGACATCCCCACCCAGTGGCATCCCAGAGACCGAGAGATCCCACAGTTGTACCCCTTTCCCCTCCCACGCATCGTTCCAGTTCCTTTCAACCCAACTGCTGTCGAATCATCGAATCGCAGGCGCGAGCCCAACGATGCACCCCATCCATCCATTCATCCAGGGGGTCTGAAATCAGAATAATAACAAGCCAACTCGCAACTTTACTTTCAGGACCTCGCATTGTCTATACATTCTGCTATCCAACACTTTGTACCTCCCCAGCTGATTTCGAGCCTCTGCCTCTCCAAGACGCGTTTTCTGCATGGCTCTGTTGTCGCTGGCTGGTTTTCCTATCTTCCCCAAGTAAACAAAGTAAACCAACGACAACAAACCTACCTATCGTCTCAGTCAAATTATCAAATCCGCGGCACTTTTGCGCCGCGTCTTCATGCGACTGAGAATGATGCCCACGGCGAAGAAGAAGCTGGGGGCAATCGGGCTTTTTGCGAGAACGGGAGGAGATAGCAGTCCCAGGGCAGGAGCTGGAGCTGTGGGCCTACCAGCAACACCCGCGCCTGCCAGTGCTTTGTCTGGGAAAAACCATCCGCTGAGCAACGGCCACGCTACGAACAATGCACAGCAACAAGAACAACTTCCGCAGTTGCAACCCCCACATGAAATCATCGCGACAAGTCGGCAACAGGACAGACACGACATACCTGCGACTGCAACTGCAGCTTCCCGCTCGATACCGGTGCTCAAGGGTTTGAGTGGCCGTTACTCTTCCGTCGCGCCCTCCACCCACCACCACAGTCAGCCGCCACCAACATCAATGAGTATGAGCCTCCCTGCCCAACATTTTCATCCGATGCAGCGAACCCGGACTACGGCCTCAGACCCGGCCGTTCGTGAGCCCCCACGTGGACCGAACGCGTGGGAAGACTCAACTGTCGCCTCCATGTTCAATGACACCGAGAGCAGGGCTGCTTCTGATAGAACTCACACGCGTCAGATAAGCCATGCTCGCCAGTACAACAGCAGTGATGGTGCAAGTGGACCACCTCCCGCGGGTGCATATCAACGTCAACACCAAGCCCTCCCACCACCTCCAGCACCGCCCCAGACCGGCCGAAGGGACCATCAGCAACACCAAACCCATCAGCATCAACAGCAACATGGGCCCACCAATGAGAACCTGCCGTTCGTTATTGGCGACAATGGCATGCTGACGGTGATTGCTCCGCCCCACCACCAGAGCGCTGTTCCTGTAATCAGCAGTACGGCAGCCAATATCCCGCTTGAAAGTGACAAGGCCGATGATGTATATCACGATGACCGGTCCATCTATGAGACACCCACTAAGAACAACGCCCTGCGGCGCACCCGTCTCCCTTACCGTGACACCCGTGGTCTCAAGGACGCCACCTATTCCCCCAGCGGAAGTCAGTACTCACCCAGGCGTACTGAGAGTGTGTCCATGTCCCCAGAGAGAGCAGTTGAAGCAGGTGAGCATCTCGAGCAGGTCCGCATCGAGGAGAGAAGGAAACGAGACCGTGAGAGACAACGTGAGCGTGAGCGCGAGCTAGAGCGCCAGAGAGAAAGAGAAGTTGAGCAGGAGCGTGAGCTGCAGCATAAACGATCCACCATCTTCGAGAACCTGACGCCTCTCGAGTTTGACGACGACGACAATTTCAACAACATTCGTGCCGGGGTCCTCGCTACCACCAGCGGCGTTGACCCAGAGGAGCTAACGGAGGCTCTCCAACGCACGCCGCGTGTCGCCACCCGGAAACTTCCTCCTCCTGTCCTCCCCCTTCCTCTTGCAGCCAAGAAAGATGTGGTAGCCACCGCCGCTGTTGTTGCTCCGCTAGGCCGCACCAACAGTTCCAACCGTCGCATTATTAAAGAGCCCTCGAAGCCATCCACGAAATCTCTCAAGCGCCGACAGAGCCTGGATTATAACGACGCGGAGTTGCACAGGATGAGCTACTCTGACCTGCGCAACGAGGCGTTTGATTATGACCCTCAGGCCGTGGCCGCCATCGAACAGCAAACGGCCGTGAAGCAGCAGCAGGCACCCCCGCATCCTGGAGGTAACATAGAGCAAAGAATGGAGTACTACAAGAACCAGGGAAGCTTGGATCAGCATCAGTTCTTCACGCGCATCTCTGTTGACGAGTGGGACGAGGCAGGCGACTGGTTTCTGGGGCAGTTCGGTGCGGTGGTACAAAAGTTCAAGAAGGCTAGGAAGGATAAGAGGCAGCTTATTGCGCAGTTTGAAGATGAAATATATACGAGAGAAGAGGCAGTCCGTGGGAAAATCGAGGGAATTGGCCGGACGCTGGAGGACTTGAAGCATGAAGGCCAGACCATGATGCAAGGCAAAGATACTGACTTGGAGTTTTGAAGATCTTCTGCAGACAGGTGGCAGAGGCGCACTAGTGATGTCTGATGAGGTTGTGGAGAGGTAGGAATAGGCATGTTGGTGTGTATATGAAGCGGATCCTATTCTATCGTCTCTCTCGGGGTTCTCTCATTGCTTCATTCAACTAAACTATGACCGACGGTAACTTCGCCGGCAGCGCTGTTCTTGACGACTTTAACGAACTTAACGAGGAACGACGCAACTTGCTCAAACATTTGCATGATGACGGGAAAGATTTATGATTAATTGATTCACGACATAACTTTATGGCACGGAAGAGGGAAAGACTCCGGTACGACAGACAAGACCGGTGGGAATGGGGAATGGGCTGTGTGGCCTTTTGTTTGTCTATCTGCTAAGCAAAGTTGTGCTAGGGTCTTTCTGTTGTTGTGTCTTACTTTTTCCCAACAGGAACCAGGCCTGTCTACTTTACGTTTTTCATATATATATATATATATATATATACATATACAACTGTTTTCGCCCTCACTCGCCTATATTCATGCTCGCAATGCGCGAAAGAATGTAGCCAAGGTACGATATCCTTGAATGGACATATCAAGAAATCTAAAGTACTGAAAACATAAATAAATGGCACCAGATGGTTAAATTACCAGATATTCCTTGACCGCTCTGTCTTTCTGCACGATCAATCTCAACTGACAAGCCTTTTTCCTCTCACCAAACACCCCATTCCTGATCCCGTCGATATACAGCTCGTAAGCTGGGAAGTAGCAGTCCACAAACTTTCTTACCTGCTCATCCGTCATTCCCCCCTCCACCCCCTTTTCTCGTCTCAGTCCTTGCTCCTGCTGAATTCTCCACTCATACACCCAGTCCAGATCCTCGGCATCAATGTGCACAAAGGCGTCAAACTGATCCCATATCTGCTGGTACTGCTCCAAACAGGAGTTGATAAACATCAGATGAGCTGGTAGGTGCCGGTGAAGCGTCTTGCTCGTAGGGGAAGAGTACTTGGCTTCCAGAGCAGCAGGCGACAGCGGACGGAATCCAACCAACCAGCCCTCGAGGATCACAATTTTGGGCGGGGAGGTGATATGAGTCCAGGTTGAAGGGGGCGAGCGGTCACCTAGGCCAGAAAACAGGGACTTGTCATATCGGGGGACGTGGATGCCTTCGGGGGAAAAGGGGGAGGTAAGCGAGGCAAGGAAGGAGGTCAAGAGGGGGATATCGTGGGTTCCTGTTCAGAAGGGTTAGGGATATATGTGCGCTCTACACACTGATGAGGGGAGGCCAAGAAATCGACTGGGGGTCAGGAGAAACAAACATACCGGGCTCCCCGCGATACTGCACCAGCTGGTTGTCCGGGTGGGTGGCGGCCAGGGCTAGCTGGTCCGCATGCGTCAGATAAAAGTCGTCGATGCTCACAACAAGCGTCGGGAGCCCCTCCCGACCCTGCAGGGTCTCGGCCAGGGCCCGCACCAGCGTCGTTTTGCCCACCCCTTGAACGCCATTCAGGCCGATGATGAACGGCCGGGTGGTGTTGGGGTGCTGTTTTTGGTATGTCTCAATTTGTGACAGAATGAATGGGATGCAAATGGGCGATTTATCATCCACGATCCGCGATTGAAGCGGGACGTCGAAGGATTGTGCCATTTCTCCGTTTTCTTGCAAGTCTGTTTTGTACGAATGATACTTGTAGTCCTTTCTGGCTTGCGCTATCCCAGCAATTCTAAAATCGAAGAAAAATGAAGGTTTAAAGGCCAAAAAAGCTATACCACTACTGGTTCGCTATGTAGCTGAATACAGCTCCCTCGATAATTAAGGTTGGTGTTGCGGTCGGGCACACAGGTGGTCGATCGTGGGTCAGCTAGCTACCTATGTAGACAGCTGCAGCCTCGCAAAGCCTCGACTTTGACGTCTTTAGAGGGACCAAAACGATGACGACAGCAGGCAGCCTCTGGAGCGTGGGAGTGGAGCCGAAGCCCCAATTGGCGGGGGTGGAAAGTGTGGGGAAAAGGATTTCTCCGCGTTTCGAGGTTGGGTGGCTGCGCTTTCTTCGTTTCTTCCAGGCGGGCCAATCCCGTCCAATTGGGAGGCTGCCAAGCTAAGAGCAGCTTTGGCATCTTTCGCCGATGTTCGCTATGCGCCGGCACCTAATGAGGAAGACTTGCGCTCTCTGAGGTGGCCATTCAACCCTTTGAGGCTTGAATGAATAGCAAAGAGAAGCAAGTGCCGGACCAAAGTTCAAGCTGGCTGCGCTTGCTGCCATGCCACAAACCTCGACTCATGTGACTGTGCCAGGGTCACTCCGGCTCACCACATGTCGAACTCGGCCTTGCAAGTCCGACGGACCCAGACGACCCAGGCCCCCCCGAGGGGTCCGGTCCGCAGTCCTGGGTTTGTCTTTATAACCGAACCGAGTCGAGATCTCAGAGTTAGCCAACGAGAAATACCAAGTCGGTCGCCGGAGACAAAGTTGACTAGCTATAGCTCGTACACCAGTGTTTCCCCGGGCGGAAAACCACAGGCTTCTGGGCAGACACCCAGGCTCTGAGGGAAGATGCAGCAGTTCAGCATTATTAACCCCGGCTGGGTTGTTGGGGATAAGCTCTCCCGCTGTAAGCTCTTACGGGATTGAAGCTTGGTTGGACTGAATTGACCAGGGGGGAGCTGCAGAATGGCATGTGAAAAAATGGAACCTGGAGAAAGCGAACGGCTGGGCGCACTACCTAGCGCCCCGCTCTCGGCAAAACAGACGGCTGTGGAGAATGGAATGCGGCCACTGGCAACCGCGTGTGCCTCGGCTTAACAGCCCGGCAACGCTAGGAAACAGGGGTCATCTGGCTGCCCTCCAGCACGGGCACACCTGCCGACGTCAAAGGACAACCGCGGGCCCTTATTAGAAGACAGCTGCATCCGTCTCATTACTGACCCCCATTTTGTATTGTTCTACCGCACGAATCTCATCATCACTCCCCTTCCCCTTCACCACCATTTCTCATATTACACATACACAATGGCGGAGCAATTGAGATACGATGGCCAAGTCGTAGTCGTCACCGGCGCTGGCGGCGGTCTCGGCAAGGCTTATGCCACTTTCTTTGCGTCTCGCGGCGCCAGCGTCGTTGTCAACGACCTCGGTGGTTCTTTCAAGGGCGAGGGTAACGACTCAAAGGTGGGCTTTTTATCTTCTGTTCTTCAATCTGATAGCAACAATTGCTAACGGCGTTTTGCTTCACAGGCTGCCGATGTTGTCGTCAATGAGATCAAGGCCGCCGGTGGCAAGGCCGTTGCCAACTACAACAGCGTCGAGGATGGCGACAAGATTATCGAGACCGCCATCAAGGCCTTTGGCCGCATCGATATCCTCATCAACAATGCCGGTATCCTCCGCGATGTCAGCTTTAAGAATATGAAGGATGTGGACTGGGACCTCATCATGAAGGTCCACGTCAAGGGCAGTTACAAGTGCGCGCGTGCCGCCTGGCCTCACTTCCGCAAGCAAAAGTTTGGTCGCGTCATCAACACCGCTTCCGCTGCTGGTCTTTTCGGCAACTTCGGCCAGGCCAACTACTCCGCCGCCAAGCTTGCCATGGTTGGCTTCACAGAGACTCTCGCTAAGGAAGGTGCCAAGTACAACATCATCTCCAACGTCATTGCTCCTATCGCTGCCAGCCGTATGACCGAGACAATCATGCCGCCAGATGTTCTTGCGCTCATGAAGCCTGAGTGGGTTGTGCCCCTCGTTGCTGTTTTGGTCCACAAGAACAACACCAGTGAAAGCGGCTCCATCTTCGAGGTCGGTGGTGGTCACATCGCCAAGCTCAGGTGGGAAAGGTCCAGCGGTCTGCTCCTCAAGTGCGATGACACCTATACCCCCGGTGCCCTTCTCAAGAAGTGGAACAAGGTTACCGACTTCTCCGACCCTCAATATCCCAGCGGACCCAACGACTTCCTCACACTTTTGGAGGAGTCCCAGAAGCTCGGCCCCAGCGAGCAGGGTGAGAAGATCGACTTCACCGGCCGTGTTGCTCTTGTCACCGGTGGTGGTGCTGGTATTGGCCGTGCTTACTGCTTGGCCTTTGCCCGTGCTGGTGCTTCCGTTGTTGTCAACGATCTTGTTAACCCCGACGACGTTGTCAATGAGATCAAGGCGATGGGTGGCAAGGCCGTTGGTGCCAAGTACTCTGCTGAGGACGGTGATGCTGTCGTCAAGGTCGCCATCGACACCTTTGGACGCATCGATATCGTGATCAACAACGCCGGTATCCTTCGAGACAAGGCTTTCACTAACATGGACGACAACCTCTGGGACCCAGTGATGAACGTCCATGCCCGCGGTACCTACAAGATCACCAAGGCTGCTTGGCCCTACTTCCTCAAGCAGAAGTACGGCCGGGTTGTCAACACCACCTCCACCAGCGGTATCTATGGCAACTTCGGCCAGGCCAACTACGCTGCTGCTGTAAGTTGTTCTTCTCACATCTGACATGGCTCCAGACAACTGACTTGAAACTATAGAAATGTGCGATTCTCGGCTTCTCTCGCGCTCTTGCTCTTGAGGGCGCGAAGTACAACATCTTTGTCAATACTATTGCCCCCAACGCTGGTACTGCCATGACCAAGACTATCCTTCCCGAGGAGCTTGTGCAGGCCTTCAAGCCCGACTACATTGCTCCTCTCGTCCTCGCCCTCTCCAGCGACAAGGTCCCCAACCCTACTGGTGGCCTGTATGAGGTTGGCAGTGGCTGGGTCGGCCAGACTAGATGGCAGCGCACTGGTGGCCATGGCTTCCCCGTCGATATTCCTTTGACTCCTGAGGAGGTTGTCAAACACTGGAACGACATCGTCACCTTTGACAACCGTGCCGACCACCCCGCCAAGACCCAAGACAGTCTTGAGAAGATCATGGCGAACATGGAGAACAAGTCCGGCTCGGGAAAGGTATGAGCACCCCATTTTTTCATGTACCATAGTCACCATGTAGTGTTTGTGTAGAATAATGATGGAACGATGTATGAGCACTCAACGTTTTGAACTTGATATCTAACTGTTATCTTGTGTTTTTTTTTCAGAGCGCCAGCAGCGATAACAAGTACCTCCAAGCTCAACAAGAAGCCCTCAAGACTGAGAGCAAGGGAACTGAGTTCAACTACACTGAGCGCGACATCATGCTCTACAACCTCGGTATTGGTGCCAAGCGCACTGATCTCCGCTACGTCTTTGAGGGTGCCGAAGACTTCCAGGCTATTCCCACCTTCGGTGTCATCCCCCCATTCGATACTGAATTCCCCTATTCGTTTGACGACCTCGTTCCCAACTTCAACCCCATGATGCTCCTTCACGGCGAGCAGTACCTCGAGGTTAAGAAGTACCCAGTCCCCACCGCTGGCAAGCTCATCTCCAAGGGCAAGCTCATCGAGGTTGTCGACAAGGGCAACGCTGCCATTGTCAGGCAAGGAATCACCACCACCAATGCCGAGACCGGCGAGGAGGTCTTCTACAACGAGATGACTGTCTTCCTTAGAGGATGCGGTGGTTTCGGTGGGCAGAAGAAGCCTGCTGACCGTGGCGCCGCTACCGCTGCCAACAAGCCCCCCGCTCGCGCCCCCGATGTTGTTGTCGAGGAGAAGACCACCGAGGAGCAAGCCGCCATCTACCGCTTGTCTGGCGACTACAACCCTCTCCACATCGACCCCGGCTTCGCCAAGATGGGCGGCTTCAAGGTGCCCATCTTGCACGGCCTCTGCTTCTTCGGCATTGCTGGCAAGGCCGTCTACGAGAAGTTTGGCAAGTTCAAGAACGTCAAGGTCAGATTCGCGGGCACAGTCAACCCCGGCCAGACCCTCGTCACCGAGATGTGGAAGGAAGGAAATAAGGTCATCTTCCAGACCAAGGTGAAGGAGACTG
Source organism: Triangularia setosa (assembly GCA_033296915.1). Taxonomy (NCBI): domain Eukaryota; kingdom Fungi; phylum Ascomycota; class Sordariomycetes; order Sordariales; family Podosporaceae; genus Triangularia; species Triangularia setosa. The sequence continues at coordinate 40,871 of MU866093.1, read as the reverse complement.
GCAAGTTGGCTATTGGCGGTGCCGCGGCGGAGTTGCTTTAATTTGGGTCAAGGTTTGGAATGGGGGTTGTAAATAAATCTGAGGGAACAGGATGTGTATGATTGCATTACAGCTGAAAGATTCAGACAGACAGATTATTATAATAAGATAGGAATCAAAGTGTGGTCCAGTCACACGGATTTTATATTACGTCTTGATTGCTATGTTTTGGGCACGCCTTTAAACGACTTGGATCTTAGTCATGGCTCCACTTTTACCCCTGAATGATCTTCTACCACGCACAGCTGGGCGATGGGCGATACCTTCAGGCTTCTGGATTGGTGCCCTACCTGTCTTCAAAGCTTTAGTCCGTCGTTGCCATGTTCTCCTCAATCGAATTTGGAAGCCCAGTCCACTGAGAAGAGCAGGGCGCAGGAAGTTTCAGCTCCTTGCACTGCCAGCCTATCACACCCCAAGACCTCTAAGTGGCTGCGCATGTTACACGTGATGAAGCCCAAAGGGCTGGCTGGGAACTGCGTGCCCAAGGCTCCCGAGATCCTGTCTGGCACCTAAGCCTTTACATCAAGAATCGTTACAGCTTACCAAGAAGTTATTGCACTCGTTTGATCAAAACGAGATGCGATAGAGCCGTTAAGCGCGCTCTCGGTGGCTGTGCGGTTCGTCGACTGGAGTATCCGTGTTCTTTCTGAATCACGCCATAGATAGGGATCAGCTTCAGGGGATACAATAGAAGAACTCGAAGCCTCACAGATCTGCGCCGACTTCTCGCCGCGGAGTCAGAAAATCAAAACCACCACTGCTCTTCTCAAGGGACAATATCGCAACATCCAACACCCTGAGATCTTTTCTGACATAACCTCCTGTGATACCAAGTTTACACAAGTCTGTTCGGTTTGCCAGGGAATTGCCCTCGAAATATTGAACGCTAGCCGAAATTCGACGACATTCGGTGCCAAAAGTACGGAAAATGTCACGGTTAATGATGGTTGTGTTGACACTACCGAGGATGTCTGGCGGACAGAGGCAGCCAAGGCCCTTGGTTGTCGAACAGAAGCCTCCTAGTTTCCTAAGTGTTTAGTCAAAACACTCAGAAGATATCAGGCCGGGAAGTTAGAAGGATGGAGGATGTCGCTGTATTGCCTAACGAGAGTAACGCACGGCCGGAGATCTTTCGAGAATACCGCTCCCATATCATCAATAGTCTTTATTTTGGGAGCATCCTTCGTTGTGAAGAAGATATTTCGCAACCGCATAAAGCAACATGCCGCTGGGGGTTCGAGGAACCACGTCTTGACGCTTAGGGGGGCTATGTGGTCAAGCTTTCCATCGTGGCTCGAGGATCCGTTAGTAAACAGTATCTATTGGATCAAAAGAAAACCTGGTGCGGGAAAGCCCACACTGATGAAGTATATCGTGGAGCACCCAACATCGAAACTACACTTACAACAATGGCCTTCAGAGAAAGCACTCTTGAGTGGAACTGTCTATTTCTGGAATGCGGGAGATGAAATGCAAAAGTCACGCGAGGGACTACTTCAGACTCTCCTCCATCCGATTTTGAAGCAAATCCCTGGTTTTACACCGACAGTATGTCCTCGAAAGTGGGCATTGCCGCAGATATTGGGCGCTAGTTCTCCATCAAAGCTGCCAAAGTGGAAGTTTCCCGAGCTTATGGAGGCCTTCATTGCAGTTAGTCATCGAGCGGCCAAGGCATTCAACTTGGCATGATTCATCGACAGCTTGGGCGAGTTTGAAGGAAATCATGGCAGTGTGTTCGAACTTATAAGAACTGTGAGTGCTGAAGTCGGGACCAAGATCATTTTTAGCAGTCGTCTGTGGAACATCTTCAGGGACCAGTTCGATACAAACCCTAGCTTGAAGGTGGAACGCTTGACAGAACTGGATATACGAACCTTTGTCAATAGCGAATTCGAACAGACCAAAGGATACATCGAGCTGCGGGAATCAAACCCGAAAGAAGCTGAGCGCCTTGTGTCAAATATCATATCCAAGGCACAGGGAGTCTTTCTGCGGGTCAACCTTGTCGTGCGAGAGCTTTGTGTTGGGTTCAGGGAGGGAAACAGGCTTTCTGATCTTTAGCTGACGAGGGCAATGCGATCGACATGAGTCAAACCATCTTCGAGACTCACCAACGGCGCTTACATGTGCAGCATATCATGCGCAGACGACTGGCTAGTAGGACCAGAGGGATGTTGGAAATCACGAACTCGGGTCGCGTTGAATATCCCCATCGAACTGCAAAGGACTGGATCAAACCACACAAATGGCCGACGATACTCGCTACTTCTTCTCGAAACCCATCTCGGCCCGGCATTGCTAGACCCGATATCCTCTGTATAATACAACCAGCAACCCAACTCGCATACGTACCTATAATTTCATTCCGCTGACCCCTACCTTTGTTTTAGGCCGCCAACCTCGCCGCCTCTTCCGTTTGGTACCTCCGTTTGGCTCGTAACATCCAACCCGCGACATTATCTGACCCCCACACGGCAGCCTCCCGTCCCACGGATGTGATCAACCGCGCCCCCCTCCCATGTATTAAACAGCAATCCGGATAAAACCAAGGGACCAAAAGGAAAAAAGCACAGACTTGTCCGTTCCGTTGGTACTGTCGGAAAGGTGGGGGTCAAACACGGAATCGGCTACCACCTTGCCCTGCTTGAGAGTGAAATGGCATGCCCATGCTTATCAAGCTCCTGACCTGTTCATGTCGTGTCACGATATCAGGCTTGTTAGTTTTGCCTACTACCACACGGAAAGCAAGTCCAAGCGTTTGACTCCTGGGCCGACACCGGCTACCTTATCCGTTTGTGGCTGTACCAAGATGGGGGACGACGCTGGACTTTGTACCGGTACTTCGACACCAGAGAAGCAATGAACAAGCTGGGGTTTGTTGTTTGTGGATTTTAACCAGAAACAACCGTCTTTATTCTTACAGTATTCTTTTACAGTATAGCGACTAGGTTTTGCCAAAGATAGCACACATATCCTCCATTACTCAAATTCAGCCGTCCAAAGCAAGAGCCTTCTCCCTCGGCCCTGTCACAAGCTCGAACTCACCCGGATCCAGTGTAAGTGCATGTCTGCCTCCCGTCATACTCCTCAAATGTCCATCGTACTTCATCATCTCCTTCAGTGGTGCCTTGCCCATGATATGCAGCATCCTCACACTCCCGCTGGTTTTCTTGCCCTCGTCCCTCAGACTCTGCACACCCTCATACGGGTCCGGAGGTACATAGACCTTTGTCAAGTCAATCCTTTCCCCGGCCTTGCCGTCCACATTGCCAGAGTAATCATCCTCTTCGGGCTTGCGCACCCCCATTACATGGCCACCGCGCGCAGAGCTGATGTCGTGCTGGATGGCGTGGGATGCTTCCTCCGGGCAGTGAATTGTGAAGTTTGTAAACGGTTCCAGGATACCAACTTGGGCGTTGTCATGGGCTCCCTTCAGCGCTGCGCGAACAGCGAAAAGAGCTGCGTTGGTGATATGCCCGCCCGTAGAGTTCTTACTCCAGTCCTTCTCCGGGTCGAAGGTAATGTGAAGGTGGCACTTCCTGACAGGGGCGCTGCGGCGGGGACCACGGGACAGACCGGCGATGGCGCCGTTGAAAAGCTGCTGGCGGACTGTCTCGGTGTCAAAGGGGAGCTCGTCCGTATCCTCGGGCAAGGGAATCGAGACGTGAATGATGTTGCCATCGCGCTCGATGCTGGATTCCAGGAGTGTGTCGTGATGGCAAGCTTCGAGCGGCTCGAGGACAACGGTGCAGGCCGCCCTGCCAGCAACACCGCGGAGAGGGCGCTCGTACTCATGGTAGTGGGGTCCAACAGGGGCAAAGAGGCACTCCGAGTACTCAACCTCAATGTCACCCCAGATAGCTGTCTCCTTCTCGATCTTGTAATGCGTCAAAAGACGGTCTTGGGCGATCTCGAGGTGGAGAAGCCCCATACCAGAGAGGATGAGCTGCTCCGATCTTTCGTCCTTGTGCCACCTGATACTTGGGTCCTCTCTGGACAGCCGTTGGAGGGCATCTACTATTTTGTCACCAGCTGTCTTGGTGTAGGGCTCGATTGAAATAAAGGCGACCGCTGGAGGAGTCTCCGGAGCTTTGATGCGAACACTCCTGTACGCCTCAGGAGCCTGTGTTTGATGGCCTGGGAAAGTTAGCAGTGTGTCTCCTGTGCGGGCTTGTTTGAGGCCAGTCATGGCTCCGATGTGTCCGGTTGGGAGGGTATGGATATCGTGGTAGTCCTTGGCAGAAACGTGCATGATGTTTTGCGGCTTCTCAAAGACGTGCATGTTGCTGTTCCACATGTGGCTGCTTCGGCTGAGACTGCCATGATACGTGCGTACCCAGCTCATCAAGCCTCGTGCCCCGCTATCCACAACCTTGAACACATGAGACACCGATAATACTGGTTCTGGCTTTTGATGATGGGCACCTTTCTTCTTAGGGGCCATCTCCATGAATTCGGAGAACGTGACGGTCTTCGAGCCTGCGATGAGACGCAACTCTGGCCGTTCAGAGGGGTTGGGGAGGTAGTCAACCACAGCTTCAAGGAGAGGTTGAACGCCGATATTTGTCAGACTCGACCCAGCAAATACTGGGGTAAACTTGGCGTTCCCATCGATAATTAGCCGGCGAATAGCCTTCTTGATTGTTCCGGAAGACACATTAATGTCGTGTTCGAGATACTCTTCCATGATGGCTTCATCGTGATCCGAGAGCTTGTCAATCAGCTGGAGACGGGCCTTCTCCATCTCGTCTTTTAGGGCAGGGTTATGCGTGGCGAGAGTGTCCTTGGCCACCACCGTCATAGCACCAGTCGTCTTGGAGAATCTGAGGCCAACTTCGTGAATGACATCGATTACACCAACGAATTCGTCCTTCTGCCACCAGGGGATCTGGCATAGCAATGGCCATGTCTTGAGTCTGGCCGCAGCTTCTTGGACTGCTCGCTTGAAAGAAGCGCCGTCACGATCGAGCTTGTTCACATACAAGAGTCTGGGGATGTTGGAAAGGTGTGCGGATTGCCACACACGTTCGGTATGAGTTTCAACCCCCTTGACCCCATCCATGATGCACACGGCACCATCGAGAATAGGCAAACAACGGTCGACCTCGTAACGGAAGTCCTGATGACCCGGGGTGTCGATGAGGTTGATGGTTTTCGACTCCTGTCCGTTTGGCAAGACGGATTTCGGTGGCCATTGGAAAGTTACAGCGGCGGATTGAATGGTGATTCCTCGCTCTCTTTCCATTGGAAGAAAATCCGTTGTCGTGTTGCCGTGGTCAACATCTAGAGGCTGTCAATATCTGTGACGCCGCTGAGGGGTGAAATTGGACCAAGGCATACTTCCAATATGCCTTGTACGGCCACTGTGGTAGAGCATGCGCTCTGTAGTTGTTGTTTTCCCGGCATCAACATGGGCAATGATGCCAATGTTGCGGATGTTCTCGATCCTCGCCTCATGGTGAGCGTGTTCAGTTGCATAGCTCCTGATACCCTTCCCCAACAAGACTGAGCTGTTGGAATTGCTAAACCGGGCATTTTTCAGCACCAAAAGGCGAAGCAAGAGCTTCTCCTGGCCATGGCGGCAGGCATGGGATGAGACGGTGGAGAACATTCCCCAGATTGAGCCCCCTTGATTCAAGCTTGTTCGATATGCTGTGAACCCTCAGGAGATAAACTAACCCGGGGATGGCTTCAGTCCAACGAGCTAGCGACCAATCGGTTCTGCATATCAAGCAGCCCAGCTTAGATCCTGTTGAACGAATGGAAGGCAACCATTCCTTTAGACTGGGAGGAAGCGTAGTCGGGAAAACAGCTGTTGATTTTCTTACTCAGAAATCTCTGAGCATCGAAGCTGCCGTTGAATTGAGTTTCAATTTTTGGAGTAGATAGGTAGTCAACTGAGGTGGGCAGCTGCAGGAGCTCAGCTGTGAGCTTCAGGTGGACCGTGCGCCCCCGCTCTCAGATCCCAGCAATAGATCGCTTGGCGCTTCCATTTCCAGTTTCCCGAAGGGAGCAGGCGCCGCTTGAGACAAGCCACCCGCAGTCACATTCAACCTCACCTGCTTCCCGTCAGAGACACCACTATACAGCCACAACGACGACGTGCGACCGGCCGAGCTATCTGGATCGACACGAGTTCAATTATCAGAAATAGTTGCTATTCAAGTCTGATTACTGCCTCAGAGAGTCTCCCGGTCATATCGCACGTCATTGCCGGGACCTACGAGCTTCCCGACGACTGCGCAATAATTCGACTTCCACGTCATCCCGGCCGAGCATCCGCCCATCTTAATTCGAACCACATAATCAACCACCATGGACTACAGCGCATCGATACAAGACGATCATGCTGCGGAGGCTTCGCCTTGGGGTAACTCCCCAAGTTCGTCGCCGAGACAGGACCGGTCCGGCTTCGGCTCCAGCATCGCCGGACTGACTGGCGATGCCCCACCTTCCCCTTATCGATTTCCCTCCAGCAGCTCCAATAACGGCCTTCACGACGATGGCGGCTTCGGCGCAAGTGATTCTGATTATAAGAGACCAGACACTGCTAGCACCGTCTCGGCTGGTGATACACCTGCTGTGGAGTCCAGTGTAGACGAGACGGGCGGCGTCCAGCATTACACGGAAAACCAAGCTTCAGGGGCTGGCGGCCAGGGGCCGTTATCCCCAGGACCTCAGCATCAACAACCACCAAACCCTGCGGCCGAAAGGGCACACCAGGGTCAAGAACAACAGCAGCAGCAGCAGCCCCGGAGATCACAAGCGCCCCAGTTCAAATTGCAGGCTAAAATTACTGGGCTGGAGCGGACGGGAAAGAAGGATCCCATTCTGAGATTTGATGTACATGTACGGCCCCTTTCTTGGTTATACGTCGTTAGGAGCAAGACGGATGCTTACAAGAAAAAGACAAACCTCCCTGCCTTTAGAACGACACAGTACCGCGATGTACGCCGTTTCCACTCTGAATTTATCAAGCTTGCTGAACACTTGATTTCGGCCAATCCCGAAGCCATTGTGCCGGCGGTACCGCCAGCACTGACATCCGCCGGTGCAGGCACCGAGGAGGATGAGATTCGTGTCAAGGCGCTTCTTCAACGGTGGTTCAACTATGTCTGCAGCAGTGAGGTGCTGGCAAGAGATCCTGAAATGGTGTTGTTTGTGGAAAGCGATTTTGGCTACAGCCCCATGGTAAAGAAGAAGCAGCCGGCAACTGGTGTGCGCAGGAAGATTTTGAAGCAGTTTGCGCCGCCTCCAGATGATACCCCTGAGCTGCAAGAGGCCCGTCCTATCGTCAAGCTGTTTTATCTGGGTGCCATGGATGCTGGGCACAAGGTGGACAAGCTTGTCAAGTCACGCAGAGGTATGCACCCGATTGTTCTTTGCTATGGCTAAGGAAAACAAACCTCTGACCGTAACCGCCAGGTCTCGGACTTGCCGAATCTGATTTTGGCGTCAAACTTGGCAACATGCACGTCCAAGAACTTCACCCGGGCCTAGCCAATGCCTACCGCAAGCTAGGCAAGATTGTCCAAACTGTCGGTGACTTTCACGCGGCTCAAGCGACGGCTGAAGCCACCACCGTTGGCGACCCCTTTCAGTATCACTCCCAAGACGCTTTCATCGTCAAGGAGACCCTCACAAACCGCCAAATCTTGATTCGCGAGTTTCTCCAAGCCCAGGAGCAAACCCGCAGCAAGCTCAACGCCGCCGACCGCCTCAAGGCTTCCTCCAACGTCCGCCGCGAGAAAGTCGACGAAGCCATTAGCGCCCTGCACGAAGCCCGCGAGACAGAAACAGCGCTCTACCAAAAGACCACCCGCGTTACACAGAACCTGGTCCACGAACGGCGTAAGTGGTTCGCCCGTACAGCAGCTGATCTGCGTCTCTCTATTCGCGAATACGTGATTCGCGAAATTGAAGCCGAAAGACGCACGTTGGCGCTGCTCGAGTCTGTGAGACCCGACATCCGAGCAATTGACTCCAGCGGTGGGCTCTCTCGTCTCGGGAGAGAAGCTCACCCGCCTGTGAGACGAGTCAGCATGGCTACTTCCCAGGGACCCAAGGGCGATGCCTGGAGCGGGGTTCCCAGACGGCACGACAGCAACATGAGCAGGAGCGTTTCGGGGAGCTTTATGGCCGGTAGTGTTGCTGAGGAAGGGGAAGAGGGAGGAGAGGGCGGTCAAGACCAAGGGGCAAGGTCGCGGGCGTTGAGCGGTGGCGGCGGCTCGGGAGCTGGAAATCTGCCGGGTTTGGCGGAGGAGGACGATGAGGACAGGGTCGATGCGAGAAATGCGGCTAGTCGGTTGGCTACGAGCACCTTCTAGGTTGAAATTTCACAGGATAAAAGGATGGTTGGGAACATGGTGTGAAGATGGGTTGGTGATCAGACAAGGGGGTCAACGAGACAAGATATTACATGATAAAAAAGAACGATTGCCCAAAGACGGGATGGCCGAAGATGCAGAAGTATGATGTAAGGGAGGTACGACAGTAATAGTCCTGCAATAGCAAGCAAGCAAGTAGAAGCAGCAACAGGAAGAGATGCAGCAAATGCTCGGTTTGCAGCTCACAAGTAACGGTTACACTGCACTCGGCTTGACTTCGGTGACACAACAGTATGGACAACGGAGGTTTTTGGTGGCACAAAAGCAATTGTTTACATGCTATACCCAAAGAGTGATTTGGACCAGGATGGGAGAAGTTTGAGAACAAAAATGTTGTGATACTAATAGAAGAAGGCGTGCTTAGTGGTTTGGTTTTACCCCTATTGAGTTTGGCCAAAAGATTAGGTAATAATGGCTGGTGAGCATGTATAGGCAACCGCGAGACCCTGATGTACTTACATACGTATCGATACTTGCTCGAGGGTCAAAGAACCTTGTCCTGTGATAGTCAGGCTAGCTCCAATAAAAATGCCTCCCCGCAATAAGACGATGGATCTCGAGTCATTGGGCTGTTCCTCTGAAACTTTGCTTCAAGATAAAACGCTTTTATTTAAGAATATCTTGTCCCGACTGGGGATCCAGACGTCTAGAGCCGGTAATTGTAACCGCCCGTCCTTTCGTTATACGGATATATCATATCTTAGGTGATGACAACATATCAGTCCTTGTTTATCTAATAACGTTTATGGGAAAAGGGACTTGACGATGACGACACCGGAGGAGGGCGGCTCAAACACACTCGCTTGCAAGCTCCCGCCCCTACCACACGGCTGTCAGATTGCTGGATTTGTTGCTCCGCCTACCTTGTTAAGCTCCCCATTTATCATTCTATGTCCAGAACGCACATCACCAACGTCAGCACCGACCGGGTTGAAACATCCGGCAGGGCCGTCCCGTTCTGTTCGTGGGGTGCGGAGTCAGGTATCACCAAGCGAGGAGCCTCCAAGTCCGAATGGGCAACCCACGACCGGCGCTCTTGTTCTCGCCATAATCGTCGTGCTTTATTTGTCCCTGACCCGTCACAGACAGCCGAGCACCAAATGTAGGTAGGGGAGACGGGCGCTTCAAGGCGAGGCCGAGGTCCGGGGAAAGGGCCCGGAGGGCGGTCGCATAAAGCCTGCCGTCGACGTTGCTTTCACCGGCCGCTGTTTTGGTTGCAAAGCCCAGAAATTCTCCATCAGAAACCTAGGAAGCGAACTCTGCACGCTCACCGCTTCGCCTACCCATCATCTCGGTAAGTATTGTGTAGGTGCGGTGACAAAAACCCCTGGTAGAGCTACCAGGGGGGTCGCATCGTGGTGTCGTGCAGCCATATGTACAGAATACAGATACCTTGTGTTTTCTCCTCTGCAGGTGGAATGCAGGGCTTCCGGTGTGCCCACCTGGTGCAGCCTCAAGGTACCACAAGAAGCTAACCCTAGAGTGTTGTCCCGGCTGCTGGTGAGTCGTCGTAGATATTGATGTGATAGCGCATGTTTGGTCGAAAAGTGCCATCCAACACAGCTGCCGCCAGGAGAGACGCCCAATCGTTCTGCAAAATTTACAAGACGCCGATCTCAAAAAATGCCAATTGTCCTCCTTGGGAACAGCCGCAGCTTTGCTGTCTTTGGAAGCAGGTCCGAATCCTCAACGGAGTGACGGAAGGGATCCCCAAGCGTGTAGGTCTCGGGCACCCGGAGCAGCTTGGCCCGATGCGACGACAAGCGTTTGTGAGTTTGAGGCTGGGATTGGCTTATTCCCTCCATGCAGACCGGGCGCCGATGGTCCCAAATTTTGAGAAGTCCATCGGTTCCACAAGAAGGAGCGGGGATACCAACCAGCCCATGACATGAAGTTCAAGGCGTCCTGGAATCTCGGCCAGCAGGCCGCTAGCACAGACGATCTGGACCGCGTTGCGAATTGCGAGATAGGCGCCATGACAGCAGGCCTTCCCGGCTTTCCTTATTGAGCTTTCAATTTGAAGGGCGACGTGTCATCAACTGCCATCAGATTCGGGCCATTCCTGAGCCAACACGGCCGCGTGCGTTACGAGCGGGAAATTTGAGTGGTGCGAGAGCACTGTCAGTCTATCAGTCAGAAACGTTAGAAAATCTCCCCAGGATGTGCCTATCTTGGTCCGAGCTGCCTAGTGGCCCCACACGCCGCTCCCGTCCCTGCTAGCGCAATATGATGATGGAATCGTGGGGCCAGCGTCGTTTCTTTTTTTTCCCTTAGAACCGCTGGTCGTCCAACCCCAATTTTCTCCAACCTCATGCCCTGCGGTCTGCATTTGCGGTTGGTTGCGCCTAGAGACCGAGGGAACCATCCGACAAACATCCGGGTGCGTCTGATAAGGCTTGAGCAGGTGTGCACCTGTTGTATTATCAGCGTCCGGGACTCAAGATCAACACAGCGTCATCGATCTCCGGCACTCACTGTACGACCATTGTATCCTGTCGGTGTTCTGATAAGGGCTCGATAAATGTGCAGGCTGGTATCGTATCGACGCACGCTGAGCTGGCTGGGGGGCATAGCTCCCCCACAATAGTGCTGTTGGGCCGCTCCCAAGGCCGCAGTTATCCTGCCTCCGATCAAGAGGTCTTCCGGCACGCACCCAGTATCACGTCCTCATCCCGTGCGGCGGCTGGACATCGGGTCTCTCGAATGTGTGCTCTCTGGACCAGAAACTTCGGCTCAGTTGAAGGCCCCGTATCTCTTCGAGAGGGCGAATCAAGGCGAATCTGACTGCGTCAGCACTTCTGGAGCTTGGTGCACCGTTTCAAATACCAAAAAAAGTCGAAGTCTACCCCTGCCATGCCATGTGCGCAGGTTTCGCCATAGGGCCGGCAAAATAGACGGTGCATATCAATTCATTTGCCTCCTCAAGTTTGACAGCCCGTGGTTCCTGACCGCTCTAGTGATCGTTGCAACGCAGCTTCCGTGCTCGGCGCGATTCGTCATTCTTGGAAGATGAGGAGAGGGATCGCAGGGCATTTCTAGATCCGGACACACCATCAGACTCTATAGATGTTGAGCTGTTGTCGTTGGAGCCTTCCAGATATCGAGAGGTCTCCAGTCGTGCTGGGCATGTTGACTAGCCCACTACCGGGCCGTTTGGAAACAAATCCATGCACCGCGGTGGAACGTGGGATTGGGGTTAGCAACCTGTGGGGTTAAAGGATTTGGAGAGAGCTATCGAGGCTAGTGAGTGATCTCCAAGGGGTTTCCCTCCACCGTGTCGATCTGCCATGGATAGAGAGCTTTTGCCCCAACAACCATCAGCGCTTTGTCAATTGAACATTGGTGGCCACTCACCAGCCCAAGGAAAGATGAATTGAGGTAGGTCCCGAGCTGAGGAGCAACTTTGGGGTTGCATCCGGGAGGCCACTTGACTGTGCGGAGACATATCCGTTCGTACATAGTAGCACAAGGTATGCATCCCCAGAGTAAACCCACCCGCGGCCCGGCTCTTCCCCAGACGCAAAGTTGAAAAGGGATAGACGGACGAGATAGACGTGTCAGTACATTGTCGCTCCCGGATTGCGTTATCGGCAGCGCGGCAGAAGGAGGTAGGGGGAAAGCAAAGAAGAGATGGAGGTGCAGGTAGCCAACCAGCGGCCAATATCTGCTGGTATTTTGCAGAGTCAGATAGTGTTCTTGCCTGTTGCAGGCTGCCCAGGTGTTCCCAGGCGCGGTAGCCGTAGGCATGGAAGGTAGGCGCACTGCGCAATCTTCATGATTGACCTCAACCGTCGTGTTCCAATCCTTTTCCGTTTCTCCAGAGATTTCACCCTACCTCACACTGCCCGCATCTGGCCTGCCCCTCCAACTCGTCATCGACGCCATACACGGCCCAAGATGCGAGCACAGGAACCCCACACACACCCTTCTCCAACCGCCTGCCTCATTTATGATTTCTCCAGACTTCTGTCCTCCCGTCCCTCCCCGTCCACCCATCAAAGACGGCTTAGCTTGACACTTTGGACCTCAGTCCGCGATCGCTCTTTGGAATGCCCAACTCAGTCCGCACCACCCTCGCGACTCCAGGCTCCCTTGCTACCGCTACATACACCGCATCAAGGTCATTCAGTGAAAAGCTTTTAATGGGCATCTCTCCACTTGTCGGGTGAGGTGAGGGTTCTACTACTGCCTATATACCTATCGTCATATCCCGGGCGACGTTGTAGTGGCCGGGAGTTGTGTAGCCTCGCTAAACACTGGAACAGCCGGCCCTGGGCACCCGTCTTCCGTCTGACATTGCCGTTACCGCCGTCTCACCACACCCACGTCAATGGTCAACCAGGCTTCTATTCTCATCGTTTTGACTCTTCTTTCCCTCGTCAACAAGCGACCGTTGTCGGCCCCGCAATCTCCCGGTTTACCTCTTCCCGGTCATGGTTGTCTGGCCACTGTCTGTGGAATAGGCAATAAGTACCCTAGTAGTCTGCTAGAGAGTACTGTACCAGAACCAGGCTATCGAGACAAGCCGCGGCCAAGTAGCCGTACTTGACATACATGCATGTTGCTGCATGGAAGCCAGCTATTCGTTCCCCTCAATGCATCGAGATCCCGGCACTTTGTGCCCTTCTCGGACAGTATCTCATTTTTGTCGAAAAGCGGTCCACTCAGACGGTTCGCGCAGACCCAGACGGGAAAGACCCTCGCTCCAATGTGTGCTCCTGGACCGCTCAAGGACTGGCCTGACTGGTCTCCAGCATGTGGGCCTTGCCGTGCATTCAATCTGAGATCAGGAATGTGCCCAAGGTAAAGGTACTTGTCAGGGGCTTGCGGTACATATCCCGTTCTCCCGTGTCACCCAAGGTTCCAGCACACAGCACGCCACCGGAGACAGTATGTCTGTTGCACTCGCGCACAGCTACATACATGCACATATATCCACATGAAAGGTGCAGAAACGCAGAAGCGCAAGAGTGGCGCTGGTGGGGATCTCGGTGCTCTGCAACCGCCTCCGGCGCCGGATGGGTGAAGCTTTCTACCCTTGAATGTCGCGATGCTGATGCCGCTGCTGCCGTAACGTCAACGGACATGGATGAAGGGTTGTCCTGCCGAAGCAAGCCCTCGTTAGCCTGCTTGCATGAGATCCCGAGATTATGGAGGTTCCCATGGCCCCTTAACCTCTGTTCCCTTGTGCAGAAGTAGAGATAACTAGTCGATATCTGACTGGGCGAGCCGGTTGGCTCAAAGCGGTGCTTTGGCTCTAGACAGACAAGCATCTTCACCTCCACTCCTGGACCTTGCCTATTCCCTGGCTTCCTCACGCTCCTGCTTTCTGCCTCGTCCACCCCCGGACTGCATCCATCAAGGATTGACACATACCAGCACGTCAGTGCTTCATATCATGGCAACCAAACCATCGCTACTATACTTAAAGAGCCTGGCGAGACCCCCACTCTTACTCTAAATCTATGGGCGTTTGCCAGCTTTCCTTCGCCTTCTCAGTCCACACTAGACCCAGTTTCCCTGGTGTTGAGGTTTTTTCTCTCTCATCATATCCATACGCAGGTTTCGCCACCAGACTCGCCCCTGTGTCTTCTCCCATCTACCTTCCTCCGACCCCCGAGTCTCTCACACCTTCTGACCGCTCTTCAACTCGCATCCCGCGCCCGCGTTCACCAAACAGAGCCGCAGCGGTTCTCCTCTGACCACACAGCAAGCTTTTGGTCCCCTAGCTGCGCTCCCCGGATTCTTAAACCCCACGGGGAACATCCCTTTTGCGGCCCCTCGTTGGCTGAGCAAATTTATCCCACCTTTACATCCCACTTGCATCCCACGCCCCCGTTTTCCCTTCCCTTCCCTTCACGATGGCGCCCTCCGCAACTGGTGACTCGGCGCCAATGCACATACCTGCCGTGTCGAAAGCTTCAACGATCAATGCATCAGTCTTGCATGGGCCGCGTGATCTACGATTGGTAAGTTTTTCTTCAGAGCTTGACCAACACAGATCTCAGATCTGTCGGTTACACGGGGAACATATAGGGGCCGTTTCTCAGCCTTAACCTTTTCGGCTAGCTGCGTCTAAGTGCCAGCCTGCCCACACATGCGGTAGCTGACAGCTAACGTCTCGCACCACCTTTAGGAGCAGAGACATATCCAAGAACCTAGCATCGGTGAATTACAGGTTGCTATCAAGACAACAGGAATCTGCGGGTCTGATGTGTCTTACTACAAGAAGTTTGCCAATGGCGACCTCTGTGCCTGTCAGCCTCTTTCTCTAGGCCATGAGTCCTCCGGCACAGTCGTTGCCATCGGGCCTCATGTCACTGGCTTCAACATTGGTGACCGCGTGGCACTAGAAGTTGGCATACCTTGCGGTCAGTGTACCATCTGCCGCCAAGGGAGATACAACTTGTGCAAAAAGATGCGGTTCAGGAGTAGTGCCAAATCCTTCCCACATTTCCAGGGCACATTGCAAGACCGCATCAACCACCCCGCAACTTGGTGCCACAAGTATGTCTTTGCAGTCACCCCATCTTGCCGTTATTCAGAGGGTTAACAGTGTACCAGGCTCCCTGAAAATATTTCCTTTGACGCTGCTGCTCTGCTCGAACCCCTCTCGGTAGCTCTGCATGCTGTCAACCGGGCCACTCCTGCCCCTGGCTCCAGTGCGCTTGTCCTTGGTGCGGGAGCCGTTGGACTTTTGACCGCCGCCATGGCTCGTCAGTCTGGATGCTCAACCGTCACTATTGCGGACGTTGATCAAGGCCGGGTCAACTTTGCCATCACCAAAGGCTTTGCCACACACGGCTATGTCGTGCCAAGACAGCTCCATACCTCATCCAGCTGCTCCTCATTGTACAACAGTAGCAATTCGGGCACTTCAACACCTTGCGAGGGTGTTATGACCCCTGCCAGCACCATATCGTTTCAGAGTTCCCTCGATACCGCCAAGACACTCGCCG
Organism: Triangularia setosa; assembly: GCA_033296915.1. NCBI lineage: Eukaryota > Fungi > Ascomycota > Sordariomycetes > Sordariales > Podosporaceae > Triangularia > Triangularia setosa. The sequence goes on along the minus strand of MU866093.1, from coordinate 25,486 downwards.
CCGAGATGTTGGCCGAGGCGAATGGCTCTAGCCCTCTGGTCGACGACGAAGACTATGGCGTTGACATCACGTTCGAATGTACCGGCAAAGAAGTATGCATGCATACCGCACTGTACGCTACCAAAGCCGGAGGAAAGGTCATCATGGTGGGCATGGGGACGCCGATCCAAACACTTCCCATGTCGGTTGCCCACCTGCGCGAAATCGATATTCTGGGTATCTTCCGCTATGCCAACACATACTCTACCGGCATCAAGCTGCTCTGCGCCCGAGACAGGCCAAATCGTGGTGGTTACGTCCTGCCGAATCTGGACGAGATGGTCACACACCGCTTCAAGGGCCTTGATAATGCCAAGGGCGCATTTGAGCTCGCAAGCCGGACCGTTGATGATGATGGCAACCTTGTCCTCAAGGTCGTCATTGAAGCTTAAACTGGACGTTCTCGCGTTGGCCGATGGCCAGATTCTACCTTTGGTTTCATTTTCTTGGTCAATTCCTTTCTTGTATTTGAGCTTTCTGTATTGCCAAGCAACGATATAGACGGATGGGACGGGAATGGGTTTGATGATTGCCACGATGATACCTCGTCATCCCCGAAATCGGGGATTGACAGTGTTCTTTTACTTTGTTTTTCCTTTCATTAGAGTGCGAGTCCTTTTTTCACTACAACTGTTATTCCTTATCATTTTTTGGACTCCAGTGTTTTGAAGCAACAAAGAACTGGGAATGGGATAGACAGACGGGACATACCTTTTTTGGTTCCTTATCGTTTATTGCTTTTGAAATACCATCTCCTCGGTGTGCTAATTTCTTTGGCTTTGGGTCTTTGGGAGATCAAGGGGCTACCTTGTGAGGGAGAGAATATGGAGCGAGTGGGTGTTGCTTCACTAATTAAAATGCCACTGGGCATTTCAAGGAGTTCAAAGTGTGGCCGACTGGCGCAGAGGGGGAGATGAAGAGTTATGATTCACATCAGGGGATTTGAGAACCTTATGGCTCATTTGGAAGCTGGTTATTGTGCCGATGTTGTTGTTGCTGTTGTTGTCGTTGTTGGTTTCGTGTTACAATGATAGAATGAGCGTGAGTGAAGACGCTGTTTGGGTATAGGACTAAGCAAGCAAACCTATTTATAGTGTGCTTGTAAACATGTGCTTTTTGGTTTTCTCTTTTATACATATACATCATTTATATCTTGAGTGCTCTTGGGGGGTTTTTTTTGGGTTTTCTTTTTGGCAGTACAGTATCGGGACAAGGACATGCGTAACTTAGCTTCTTCACGAACAGACTAGTAATCAAGTAGTCTTTAATGGATTATTATTGTCAGTACACTAATTTCCTGCCTCAAAGGTATAACAACATTGTCTTGCTTTATTTGTGGCTGACGCTGTCACTAATCATGTTCCCTTTCATGCCCATGCCTGATTTCCTGGCCTTGATTCATGTCCCTGTCCTGTCTTGCCTGGATGTCTTGTTTAACGCCATACGCAAAACTCACCGCAATTGTCATCTCTTTGTCTTGCTCACCAATGTCCGCATCCATGATGATACATGCACGTACATAGCTACTGCCTAGTGAATACTATCCCTCTTCTCGATCCCTGTAGTTTTGTAGTATCCTTTGTCTCTATGGTGGACCACCTTCATCACTCATACTTCAATCAGAGAGGTTGTAGAGCACATCGGATGCGCCACCAAACTCCTGTGACGCAGATCCTGTCCCGCCGAACTCAGGCAGACCACCTCCTCTCAACTGTGCTGAGTTATAGGAGCCAGTAAATTCGTAGTCAATGCTCTTATCTCCCCCTTGCCCAACGAACCCACCACCACCCCTCTGTCCACGGGCTTGTTTCGATGACTCCAGGATACTGAACTTTTTGCCCGCCTCCTTGACCTCAGAGACGCTGGTTAACAAGTCAGAGATCAAAGAGATGAGTTTCACATCGTTGGTCTCCTGCAGCATCTCCTTTTGCAAGGCGGCCTGCTCGGCAGGAGTGACCAGGTCAATGTTGGTGACCAGTGACTGAATGTGCCGGATGATGTTATTTGAAGGAATTGTGTATTGACCTCCGGAGGAGCGGGCAGCATCGGAAGCTTCCTGTGTGGTTTGCTTTCCTTCTGTAAAAGCGGGAGGCAGACGTTGGAGATAGGTGATGATCAGAGCAATTCGCGATTTGAGCATCTTGATAGCGTTGAACTTCGCTTGGAGGGCAGCCATGTACTCTGATTCTGACCTCGTGAGGTTGATGTCTGGATTGGGTGGCTCGGCTTGTTCGGGGGAGGAAGAGGACTCGTCTTTTTGTTTTCCCTTGCCTTTACTCGGACTGACCGGATTCTTCGAGACGGAACCAGAGGTCATTACGGCCCTACGCTTGCCCTTTCCATCCGTCACGGCGATCTTTTGCTCGAATTGCTCGGCGATATTTTTGGTTTCGGTTTGGGCATCATCTGCTGAAGCGTTGGCGCCTCCCTCACGGATGAACTGCATGCCTATCATTTCTGCTTCCCCAGTCTCGGTTGCGTAGGGAAGTTTGCGGAAGCGGAGAACCATGTTGGTCGGGTTTTCGGAATCCTTCATTTCTTTGTCTTCGCCCTCGGCCTCCATGTTTGACTCGTATATTGTGATTGGGAGCGGGTCTCCAGCCGTCGAAGAAAGCATGTCCTCCAGATGGAACCCTAACAACACGGCGGACTCGTTTACGGCGCTGATCTGGTGGTGGATTGGTAGGTGGAGGACTGTTGGGCCCGACTTGGGCACGAGAGCATACCAACCTACCAGGTCGAGCTGTGGTGATTTGTGGACAAGTTTCACTTCGTATGTTAGTTTCCAAACCGCATGATTGCCGAAGGTATGGAGTAGATTCTCGTACTTTGATCCAGCCTCTGCCCGAACCACTCCTCGTCAAGCTCGTAGATGTCACCATCATCTTCCCTCTTCACCGACTTGATGCTGAAGCTGTGCTCGATGGTGATCTCGCGGCCATTTTGCTGACCAAGGAGACCACCGACAACGGCGCCCTTGAAATTCCTTTGGTAGCCTCTGGTAATAAAGTCGGAAATCTCGAGGATTGGGAGCGGGTGAAGAATGATTTGGAGACCAGAGTCTGATGACTTCTGGGCGGATAGCAGCTCGTTGGCCCCTCCTGCCTGGTTCGCCATGATGGTGCTTCTCCAATTAGTGATCGCTTGCGAGTGGGAGATGATGATTCTAATCGCTTCTGTAGGTTTGTCTGGGGAAACAAGTATGGTAGTTATTCGATTTGATGGGAGACAAACACAAGACTGCTAGTGAGAGAGTTTGGGAGGGTTGGAGATGACGCGGGAGCAATTCACAAGGCAGAAGCTCAGCCTTGCCCCGCCGTTGGGAGCTTGGGCCACAGAGGTGAGAGCCCAAGGGGCCAAGCAGGACTGCGTGCTGGTGACAGCTGTTGCCACACCTCTGACAGCTGCAGGAGTATTAACCTTGGCACCCCCTTTTTCTTCAGGGGTTGCGACTTTCTCACACAGTCAACAAGCATCCAATGTTGTGAACACTTAAACATGATGTGCAAACAACTGCTCTTACACCTTTGAAGTAAGGAATGTAGGACCTCATTCCATAGGCTCACTCTGTGACTCTTGTTGCATATTCATCGACATGGTCCACTCTGCACGATATCTTTACATGCACAACAGCCAAACCTTGGCTCTTGCTAAATCATGAACACCACAACGCATGCTTTGAGTCGCCGCTTTGTCCTGTCTGAGTCATCTCTTTGAAGATGGCACCTGTGAGCCAATGCCAGCCCATGCGGTACGCTTCCTTGAGTGTATTACTCACAGCCATCTCCAGAGAACTTCTTTGAAATGATGGATATATAACCCGACTGAACCTCTTCCTGCGCTCGCCCCATGGGGCCCATTCTCAGCTACAGCTTTCCCTCTAACACGAGACGCCCAACATGTCTTCTGCTATACAGCAAGAACAGGGCCCAGAACTCCAGCCAGTGGCAGCACAACCTGCTCAAGCAATCTCGGCCAAGAGACTGGCGGATGATGATGAAGTCGAATTTATCTCTTCCTGCCCAGTTAAAAGGCCACGGCTGAATGATCAGAAGCTAGATCTAGCGGCATCTCAGCCACAACCACAGAATGATCAAGTACCACTACAGCAAGCCCCTACCAGCCATCGCCATGCTTTTGGCCAATTTTTACCATCAAACAGCAGCATCAGCACCGCTGACGCCAGCTATAACCAATGCAAAAGCACGCAAGCCCCACCTCAGTATCCTACACCCAACGCGAGCCTCGAACACCGCGGTACATCACTCCCAGTGCTTGAAAACTTTGCCTTTCCTCAGGACTTTCCACCGATCGCTTGTCAAACACGCATGTCGGTGGCAATCTCGCCCAAGCAAATACCGCAGGCAATGCCATCTGCAAGCCATCCAGCCTCGTTGTTCAACAATCCCAGTATGTTGCCGAATTGCAGTCCAGCCCCAGGTCTCGACCAAGTTCCCTGTCTGGATTTCAACGGGATCGCAATGAACAGCTCAGGATATGAGATAGGCCAGATGTTTCCACCATCAGATAACAACGCTCTCATGAGCAACAGCACAGTCATGCCTAGTCAGATGGTCAACCAAGCAACATTCGGACCAAACGCCATTCCCTTCGCAATGTACTCGATGGGCAACATTGTTCCCATGCCACAACAGAACGTGAACATGAACATGAACCCAAACCTGAACACATGGATGAGTCCACGTGCAATACAAAGCCAAACTTCGCAAGTACTTCGACAAAATAACATGTCCATGTCAGCAAAACATCGGCAGCAACCACAACAGATGTTTATGTCCGCAGCCCCCCAAGTAGCCCCGGTGCCGCCTCGTTGTTCGTTCTCTGCCCATAGTCCGAGTCATAACCAAGGTCCAGGAAAACCGCCCTGTCTTCACTGTACCGTCCTTCGGCAAGAGCACATCCGTCGACATCAACGACAACCTCCTCCTCCTCATAATTGCCAGCCACCTCAACCCCAACCTCAGATGACGCTCCCCTACACAACCCAAACATTCCAACCTGCTTTTCCTCCTCTCCTACCTCCCCTGTCCAAAGCACCTACACCAACCCCCGAACAACAACAACAACAACAACAACAACAACAACAACAACAACAACAACAACAACAACAACAACAACAACAACAACAACAACAACAACAACAACAAACCCCAGCCAACAAGAGAAAGTTCTCTATTCCCCTCCGTAAAAAGCCTGCCCAAAATTTACTCGTCGACATAGCCGAAACAGCCGAGGAAGCCTTCCCCTACGACGAGGTAGCTGCCCGCCATGGGGTGACTTCCCAAAAGGTCTTTGAAACCCTCTCTGCCATCGTCCTCATTCCTCTGTTGCGCTGTCCAACTGATAAACGCCGTGCTGGCAAACTCGCGCATGACAGAGTCAAACATCATGCCAAGCTGAAGAGTGACATGGGGAAGGAGAAGGGGGAGGCGGCAACAGTGAGGGACGTGAGGGAGTTTTTGGTGGAGGAGAATAGGCAGCAGGGAAAGAATTAAAACGCTTGTTGTTTTCTTTTGGCTTTGCTTGTCTTTTCATGGCCCGTTTCCAGAGGGTAGCAGAGGGGAGTGACGATACGGCGGACAAGGCTACTCGTGCATCGACTCGGTCGCCTTCAACAACCATCTGGAGCCGGATTCGGCGGGGCTCTGGTGGAATATGCGTGGTGAGGGACCCGAGGATCCTTGGATGTTTAGGGGCAGCACGGTAGAGCTTGGTGATATGGTTCCAGATGTGGCCTGCGATGGCACTTGGTCTTCTTTTGACTCACGTGCTTGTTTTCTTGGAGTTGTGGATGGTTTTGGTACTTGTCTGGGTGCTTCACCCTCTTCTTCTTCACCCACGGGGTCCTCGTACATGGCCCGGGCAAAACTGCTGTCATGCAGGCTATCACTGGTGCCAGTCGCGCCTGAAGTCATCCACTGGGAGCTGTCATTCAGACCAGAACTCAATAATGATATGGGCGAAAGCGTAGGGTTTCGAGGTGCATCGGAATATGGGGAATGACGGGGAGATGAAACAGCCGTGGGAGATAAATTGTCGTAACGGATCAGGTCCAGCAAAATGTCCGCCTCACTGGGGTCATCCGACAAGACTTCCTCCTCATCACTGCGATTTCTGTTACCAAAATCGTCCAGATAACGATGGCTTCCTGATCTTGAGATGGAGGCTGCTGACTTGCTTTGCGTTGTCGAATACTGGGGAGGATAGAGCGTAGGGAAAATCCTTGGGGTTTGCGAGCCATCCGTTGCAGTTTCTGCGTCGAGAGATTTGTCGATGGATTGAATGTGGTACCGTTCATGATCGGCACTGGGCTGCAGGACCATGACGGTGTTCATAAAGTCTTCATCATCCTCGTTATGGTTTGAGTAGAAGTTGTGGACGTCTCGGGCTTGTCTGCTGGTTTTGAGGATGTGGTAGAGGGAATCATGAAACGGAACCTGAAGCTCTGGATCTAGGTCACTGTATACTGTTGGCAGATGTCGATGAAAAATGCCAAATCCGGGGAAGACAGAACTGTGGTACATACCTCTCGGGCTCTTTGCGAGTCGCTGCACGACCGGCCCGGCGGGCCTGCTTCACTTTTTCCTTCTCTTCCATTGCCTGGTGTCTCAGTCGTGACCCGATAGATTTGAGGCAGCTTAGTCTTTCCTCCGCCATCATTTTCTCTTCCGACTGGTAGGTTGACCGGTGCTCCTTGACAATATCAAGTTTTGCCAGATTGTCGTGCGACCTCAAGTTTTTATCGCAAGATTCCAAATGTTCCAGTCGCCGCTTCATAGAATCAAGCCGGCCTAGCTCGGGACGAGAAGTCGTCTCTTTGTGGACGGGCAGCAGCTCTTTCATGTCACCTTCAGCCTCTACCAGCCTTGTTTGTGACGGGATCATTGATTTAATCTCGGTCTGTTCCCTCCGTATCTTCTCCAAATCAGACTCGAGATCTTCCAAGTAGGGGAACTCTTCTTTAAGAGCCCTGACTTCCCGATTCGCACAGATGCTCTTTTCCCGAAGCGACACGAGCGCTTCCCGTTTTCCATCGTCACAGTACGACCGATAAGCCGCGATAAACCTTTGTTTCTCCTTGTTGTAGTATCTGCCATAGTTGGCCCTCCATGACTCCACCTCGGCCTTCGCGACACAATGTCCGCATTGCTCCTCTCTGTGCGTAATGAGCTGTACCTGAGGTTCGTGGCACCAGGAGTCGCACCGTTCGTAGAAGTTTAGATGGAAGTGACCGCAGGCCATTCTATACTTTTTTCCCTGGCACATGATGATGTTTGGCCCAGCTGCAGGGCGCAGGTCTGTCGCAGTTTGTTCTTTGGCTGTTCTTTTGATGATGCGACGTGACGTGTACGACTGGGATCTTGTCGATGTTTTAGTTGACAGCTTCATGGGACGAATTCCTGGATTTGTTTGGGAAGAGGAGGGTCGAGCATCTCCTCCAAAGTCGAGCCCTCATTTGAGTTTCTAGACGTCATGGTCATTTTGAGTTTGCCGACCCCCAAGCCCACGGGCAACCGTCTCATGCCGGCCTGGTTCGGGTGGTTTTGGGTTCTTGGTGCGAGCGCGTGTTCGTGGAGATTCAATAAAATGGTAGTTTGGTATTGGCTTTGTGCAATTATTTTGTCATTTTACTCAACACATCGACCCCTGACAACACAATCGGACAAAACTTCGGAGACGGCTACGGTTGTCGTTGCATACGGGGGTCGGAACGGGACCGGCCTTGGCACATTCCATAGTTCAGATCTTTCGGTGCCTCCCGATCCGGATTTGAAGAAGACAGCAGGGAACTTCCCAGTATTCTTCACCTCGTGCTGTGGGGGATATGCATGGAAAGTGGCACCAACCAACGAACGGCACCTATTCCGGTGGCGAACCTGCCTCCTCACCTTTCCCCCCACGCTCTCTCCTTCAGTCGTTGAACTTGCAGATATTTTCTTTGGATCCTCCTTCCTCGTTGGGAGTTGATTACTGTGAGCTGTTTTTGGAAAATTGAATTACGTGCTTCAAAAGTGACGTACTTGCTCACTTAACCGACCATCACTTACTCAACCCAGCACGACATTTGATACTACATTCGTTGCATTGTTCCTTCCGTTACAGCATTCGATCCCCGGCAGACACCGCCAATTGCCTCGGTCAGGTTCTCAGTCATTCCGGGCCGAAAGAAAAGCACTACCAGAATGGTCTTTGTGGTGGAGTTCTTTTCACTCCTTCTCAAGCAAATCCATTGAGATCAACTGGATTGATCAAAACACCACACAAGATCGCCGTCTATCTAGAATCACCACGGAGCGATGTCCTCCACAGGAATCGAAATCGGGGGTTCTCCCCCTAACGATAGCTCGAAGTCGAATGCTCTCCTTCTCAACCTGGGAAACCATGATCAAGAAAAGGGGGGCTTCCCATCCTCTCTCAACAATGACGGCACCGGCGAAAAGAAACAGAGACCCCCCTCATTGCCATCGTTCTCAGGGTCGCAGGTAGAAGACAATGCCATGAGACGCCAGCTCAAGTCCCGTCACATTCAACTCATCGGTAATTATCTATCCCCATACAGCCCCCTTATTTCTCGTATTGCTGCCACTGACACTCATCAACCAGGAATTGGCGGGACAATTGGCACAGCTCTCTATGTGCAAATTGGCCGTGGCCTCTTACAGGGAGGACCAGCCTCCCTCTTCCTCGCCTTCACCATCTGGTGCTCCTTCATCCTCGCCGTGACGCTTTGCATGGCCGAGATGGTCACCTACCTACCTATTTCCTCGCCGTTTATCCGTCTCGCCGGCCGCTATGTTGATGAGGCCTTTGGCTTTGCCTGCGGTTGGAATTTCTTCATCTTCGAAGCAGCATTGGTGCCGTTTGAGATTGTTGCGTGCAATGTCATTTTGCATTACTGGAAAGGTTCCGAGATTGTCCCAGCTGGTGGAATCATTGCTATTATCATCTGCTTGTACGGGTTGATCAACGTGCTCGCTGTGCAGTGGTATGGAGAGGTGGAATTTTGGGCTGCGCTAGGGAAGGTTTTGCTGATTATTGCCCTCTTAATATTCACTGTGGTGGTGATGTGCGGCGGCAACCCGACGGGGGATAAGTTTGGGTTTCGATACTGGAACGACCCGGGAGCGTTTGCCGAGTGGTATCACACGGGAGATTTAGGGAGGTTTCTAGGGTTTCTTCAGTGTTTGATCCAGGCCTCATTTACCATAGCAGGGCCGGACTATGTGAGCATGGCCGCAGGAGAGGCGGAAAACCCACGGGTGGTGATGCCCAGAGCCTTCAACGCCGTGTTTTATCGACTGACGACGTTTTTCATGCTCGGAAGTTTGGCAGTAGGGATTCTGGTACCATACACAGACGACGAGATGAAAGAGGCCTTTTTAACGGGGGCACCAGGTGCGGCCGCAAGCCCTTATGTCATCGCGATGAGGCGGCTGAACATCAGGGTGCTGCCGGATATTGTCAATGCTATGGTCTTGACAGCAGCATTCTCGGCGGGGAATAGCTATGTCTACTGTGCATCACGGTCGTTGTACGGCATGGCGCTAGAGGGGAAGGCACCAAAGGTGTTTACAAAGGTCACGGCTAAGGGAGTGCCTCTGTACGCAGTTTTGGTGGTGTTGGGGATCTCGCTTTTGAGCTTTTTGCAGGTTTCGAACGATGCGGCAGTGGTGCTGCAGTGGTTTGTGAGCTTGGTCACGGCGAGCCAGCTAATTAACTTTGCGTCCATGTGTGTGACGTATCTGCGGTTCTACTATGGAATGAAGGCTCAGGGGTTCAAGAGAGACGACTTGCCGTACAGGGCGATGTTCCAGCCTTATGCGGCGTGGTATGGACTGGTTGGAACGTTCATCATGACGTTTGTGGGAGGGTATACAGTTTTCCTGCCCGGAAAGTGGAGTGTGCCTACTTTCTTGTTTTCGTAAGTTTGCTCCCCTGGCCGTGAGGTAATTGCGCAATTTATGTTGACTGAGCTATAGATATACAATGATTGCCGTATGCCCAGTTTTGTATTTAGGGTACAAATTTGTCATGAAGACAAAACTGTACCGCTCAGCCGAGATCGACTTGGCAAAAAATGTCGATGAGATTGAGGAGTACCAAAGGACATATGTTCCCAGTCCCCCAAAGTACGTTTTATCCCCTGTTCTGGAGTACAGAGGTTTCTCTAACGCCACAACAGGAACGCTTTTGACAGAGCTCTGGACTGGATGTTCGGTTAGAGCCGATTTGGATTACAGAAAAGGACAGTGATATAAGTCATGATACCCCGGTCCATTTATCTAGATAATAGACCTAGTATCTCCTGCATTCACATTCGAGTATGTGTTTAGCATTACATGCTACCAGAAAAACAAACACATTTGCTTTATGTCCTGGGGTTCCTCAAGAATCCGACAACGCCACTGCAGTAACCAATCAAATCATCCAGCCTGTCTCTTTCCCTCGCCTGGTGCTCCTTCCACTCGTCGAGCGCCTTAAGCAGGCAGTCGTTGGCCATCACAAGGTCATAGTGCAGCTTCAGAAACACAGTCATCCATGCCTGCGTCAACTCGTAGTCTCGCCTGGCGATCAGCCTGCTGGTCAAGGCCTTGATAAAGTGAAGCAGTTCGTTATGCTCGTAATCGTCGTCGCTCACACCCATCGACAAAGACCGGAGCTCGAGGTCCGCCGCTGATGGAGGGAGAGATTTGAGGTGCTCAATAAATTCGGTGTCTATATGCAAAGTCAACCGTCTTGTTATTCAACAATTAAAAGAGAAAATGGGGGGGGGGAGGGGGGGACATACAATCGCCCTTCTCACCGCAAGCAATCAGCTTGCTGGAGAAAGCCTGCTCTTGCCTCGTGGCATCAAGCTGTGTTATCCTCGAAACAACCTCCTTGCCCTCTTTGTCCTCTTCAACAGGAGGCAGCAGCGAGTTAGATCCACCAACAGATGGCAAGAAGAAGGGAGCCTTTTCTGGCACCTTGGGTGCCTCCTTCGGCTTGTTTCTTTGCTTGATCAGATCAATGTGTAGGAGGGTCTGCCACCTGCTCTTGGGAACCAGAGACAAGGTCATCATGTCGGACGAAAGCTGGTCGATTACTGGCGCGGTGACACCGTCATCGGCCGGTTCCGAGGTATCATCTTCAAAGGCAGCGTCGATGAGACCTTGGCCGCCTTCACCCGATGCTGTTGGCAAGGAACCAGCTGCATCACCAATCTCTGCGTCGGAGATTTGCCGCGTTGGGACGTGCTTGAAGAGAGCTCTGTTGGTCCACAGTTGGACGCCTAGGCTGCCTTCGCAAGAGCCGGCGAGGTATTCGCCTGTGTTGGAGAAGGCGAGGGCAGTACAGGGGGTTTCGGTGCGGAATGCGTCGATAAGATGGCTTGTGGGCAGATCCCAAACGCGGATAATACAGTCTTGGGAGGCGGCGATGATCCACCTGCCGTCGTTGGAGAAGCAGAAGTCGTTGATGTCGCCCCGACAGCCCCAGAATTCTCTGATCGTTTGCTTGGTTCCAATATCAACAACCCGGATGGAGTGGTCGTCACAGGCAAAAGCGATGAGGTCGTTTCCTGGGTGATAACGGCAGGCCAGTATCTTGGTCATGGGCGCCCAGTTGATCTCTTCGAGTAGGTTGCCGGTGGAAAAGTCCCAAAACTTGATCTTGCCGTCGAGCGAACACGAGGTGATGGTTGTGTTGAGAGAGTCGACAACGACGCCGGTAACCGCCGCGGTGTGTTTGCCAGTACCTGGTGGGAAGCTCTGAGCTGATCTTGCTTGGAGCTCGTTAACTTTGTCCAGCGCCCGCAACTGCATCATCTTGATCTGTCTTAGTTGAGCAGGTGTCAACCTTGAAGGGAAGCGCTGCTTGTGTCGTCCGGACTGGAGATTGTAAGTGTCAATACTGCCCCCTTCTGATCCAACCACAGCAAAAGTGCCACATGAACTGATGGCCACAGTGGACACATTCATGCCGTCGCCGGTCTTGAACGCCCAACGACCGGCCTTCTTTCGCCCCCAAAACCATGTGCGGGCCCATGGGTCATTCTTGTGAGCGGTCACCACGCTCTCCCATCCCGTCATTCCACTGAGCTCCGCATTTGAATATTTTGTGCTGTTGGCCTTGTCCCAGATGACCTGCTTTCCTGGCATGGCACCAATACCACCGTCACGATTCAAGGAAGATGCGATGCATGTAATTTCTGGGGCCTTCAGATCCTCCAAGGTTGTGCTTGGACCCTGAAGAAGAGACCCACCAGCAAGAATGCCCGCCTTTTTTGCCTTTTTCCGAATGGCACCTTGTGATAGTTCGGTACTTTGACCATCTCTTCGCAAGCTCCACCCCCAGAGACTCCTATCATGTCCACCGCTCATGAGCCACTTGTTTCCAGCTTCGGTACCATCAAAATCAGACGGCAAGAACTGCAGGCAGCTGACAGGCGCAGCATGTCCGCTTCGCTGGTGCAAAATGCGAGGCACTGGTGAAAAGGGCGTCTCGTCAAAGATCCAGGACTTGAGCGAGTTGTCGAGGCCGCTTGTGATGATAACAGGCTGACCGGGGAGAAACTCGATTTTGCTGATACCGCCACCAACAGCCTTGTTGCGCGACGGGGGGTTGTGTGCACTGCGCAAGACGCCCATCGACCTCCCACCCTTGTTGAGATCCCAGAAAGTCACATCTCCACTGAGGCTAGTTGCTGTAGCCATAACACCATCCTTCCGACCATCCTCCCCAGCTCCTTGGCCATCAGTTCGGAATGATATGCAGGTAACAGGAGCATCTTCACTGCCAGCCTGGAACTGCAACACCTTCTTGTCTGTGAGCACGTTTTGAATGACTAGAGGACCCGCGGAGTAGGAGATGGCGAGCAACGACAGAGCCGGCGAGGGCTGCAGGCAAGTCACGGAACCGCTGTTGGGCGCGGGTGGCAGAATCGTGTAGACAAGCTTGCCGGTACTGACGTTCCAAATCTCAACCCAGCCATCCTTCCGACCGACAAAGATCTTGTTCAAGAAGGTTGGCATGTTACAGACGCCGCCTGTGATTTCATTGTCGCCCCTCTTGGCCGCCGCAGTAAAGAGGGTGGTGTAGTGTTCCAATGTGGCCGACTTGAAGACCTCTACCCTTGTGACACAGCATGCAATAATCCAGGAACCGAAAATGACAATCTGTTTGATAGGTTGGTCAAGGCCGGCAGGAAGCTGGAGCTCGGCGGCCTTCTTGCCGCGCTGGAAGGCCCATAGTCCCTGAGGTCCACCCTTGCTGGGGTTACCCCAAGCAGCATATACTCTCTCGTTCCAAGCACAGGTGGCGGTTATATCGGCGGGAGTCTGAGGGCGGGTGACGAACACGAGATTGAGACCGCGCTTGAGATCGTAGGTTTGAAGGGCGCGGCCGACAGAAGTGGTGATCTGAAAGGTGGTTTTGCCTAGAGGAACCGTCGCAAAGGGAACGCTAGTTGGCGAAACTAAACCAATGGTCTAAAGAAACCGAGAGTGTCAGAATTGTTTTCATTGCGAAGTTCCATAGCAATTAGCGGTTGGCTGATGCGTACCCTGAAAGGCGCAAAGATGGCCGAACCACTTCTCTTCGAGGATGTCTGCGCTTTCACGATCGCATCGCGCTTTTGCCGCTTCGTCGAAGGGTGATCTGACTCTGAGTGAGGCATGATTTTCGCGTTACCGCTCGCGAGGAGCTCTCTGTCATGAAAAACCACTGTATGCGCTGCCAATGGCTTTTGTCGCGATCAAGATCTTGGTGATGGAAGTTTTCTTACAGAAGCAGCCTCACTGAACTAAGCCAGTCCAGAAATTTTCAGCCACACGTGGGAAAGGGGACTTGGAGCCCCACTCAAACTTTTTGATCGGCCCCACAGCCGCCGAGCACCGACCCCAACCGGTCGAGGGTGCCGAGGATATGCCAAGACGCGTTCCGGCCAGCAGCCACATCCGCTCCGGATTACAGACATGACATTTTCGTTCGACGCCATAATCGAGAATCTAAACTACGACAGGGGCTTCATGCAAGCCAACCGAAAGCTTCTTCACCGCCTGTTTTCCCGGGACAAGCCAAATAGCTTGGCCTATGGGAGCTCGACATGACACGAGAGTAGCGGATGACAACCGACGGCGGGTCACGCGAGCACTTACCCGTTACGTACAGTACATAATGCCACCTTCTGGCCACAGTTTGCGGGATTGAGGCATTAGCAACCCAAATTCCTGAAGACTGTTGGAGGAATTACTTGCAGATAGAACATGAGAATGTCCTTCAGGGTTGACACAGCATGTTCCGTCAATGCAAACGGAAACAGAGACAAGTTTAAAAGACATATGCCCCACCATTCAATACCACATGTGGCTCGTGCTCTGCGGCCAGAGCGTCATCATGCTTTGTGTGCCCCTCCCAGATTTCCAACTGCCCCGCCAGAAAAAAAAATAGCCCTGGTTGGCAGCAGTGCAAGCACGATTCGGAAGCTGGGTTGGCCCATCCAGTAAATCCAGCGAACCTAGTCGTGGCAGTCTGGCCATCTTCAACCCCTTTGGCCTAGCCCAGATCAGCTTCGTTCCCTCTTTCCGCCCCTTCAATTCGCATTCGCCATTCGCCGTTGACTCCTGCTTCCTTGGCTTGGCTGGGCCACTGCCCCAGACTCTGTATTTTCACGTGGAACAGGCGGCACCCCAAAGCGGAATCGGGTTGCAGCAGGGACTGGCACAAAACAAAAGTGTTTGGCGTTCTTGCTTTCAGTTCTGTTTTGTTTCTTGCTATCTACTCGGTAGAAAATCAGTTCTAGATCGTTTGTTGCCACAGCTTGTCAGTCTCGAATGCCGATTTTCGTCCCAGGAGAACCTCGCCGTGTCAAGTCTTATCTGACATAGTATTTGATATCGAGCATTTCCAGACCGTCCACCGTTGCGTCTCTTTGACCCTGAACCCCTCCCTTGAAGCCTTCTGTTCTTTTGTTTCTCTTTCCAGGAACCAAACGCAAGCCACGCACCGAGAACACCGAGTATACCAGCCCATAAGAAGAACTTCGCACTCCTTCGGGTGCCCACATTTTCTGCCCTAGCCATGGACACAAACTCTGGCAAACCGAAGCTTGACGAAGCAGGCCTATCATCGGTGGAGTCTACAGAACCGGTGGACGGATACTTTGCGCCACAAGGGAAGGGAAAAGAAAAGGAAATTGCAGAGCCAGCTGCAAATTCAACGTCGCCAGCAGTGACACCGACAACCGCGCCTACACCAGCACCAGTCTCTCCGGTGAGAACTAGAACGCACCGAACCAGCCTCCATATGCGCGACCTCTCCTCGTCTTCTCTCGCCAGTCTTACCAGCCGCAAGAGCAAGCAGGCCGATCCTGGGACCACTCTCGCCGAGGCCCACGCCGACCGCGCGAATCTCTCCATGCCCCCACCTTCCACGGCTATTACTCACCAAACGTTGAAAGCCCATCTGCCAGCCCAAGGCCATCTTGTCCGTCGAGACTCGTCCCATTCCGACGCCTGGAGCGAAGACACCACCAGTCTCCGCCGTGTCCCGACCAACTCTTCAGAACAACCCTATTCCGCTCGAGATTCTGCCCTCGATTCTCCTTCGACAACCGCCATTGACGAATCCGAGACACCTCGGCTGTTGCCCAGCACTCAGAGCGAGACAGGCCTGTATCGCCACAATCAACTCCCGGAGCCCGCCTACCGCAGCGCCCGCTCTTCCTTTTCTGAAGCTGGCGCAAGTGTAAGCAACCGCGTGAGCATTGGGTCGATTTACAGCTTGGCCTCTGCGCGCGGAGTCATCAGTTCAGCTGCTTCTGCCAACGGAAGCGACAACAATAGCACCTCCGGTGTCCCTGGCCATCGGTCAGTATCCGGCATCATGGCATCGAACAAGGCGGTCCAGCCCGAAGCGGGCGTGTCAAACGTGACAGTGACCACGGGCAGCCAGGGCTCCCAACAAGGTGCTCTTCAGCTTGCGCCCCGTGAGGCCCGAGGTCAGACTGTTGCTGATCATGGGAAGACGACTGGCCAGCAACCTCAACCGGGTGGCGATGCTCAGCAAAAGACAGGAACAACTCCCACCCCCCGTCCTCAACCCACTCGATCGCGAAGCCGGGCCAAGCGCAGGTTCAGTGGTAGTACCGCAGCCAGCAGCCACAGCCCCAGCGGGGACCGCGTGGTTTCCCATCATCACCACCGTGGCGAGAAAGAAGAACCCAAGCCTGCCCCCTGGGGCGTCATCGGCGTCTGTGCGCTTGACGTAAAGGCCAGGAGCAAGCCTAGTAGAAATATCTTGAACCGCCTGATTCAGAACCGCGAATTCGACGTTTGTGTGTTTGGAGACAAGGTTATTCTCGACGAATCTATCGAGAACTGGCCCATCTGCGACTACCTGATCTCGTTTTACTCTGACGGCTTTCCCCTTGATAAGGCCATCGCGTACGTCAAGGCCAGAAAGCCATTCTGTGTCAATGATGTGCCTATGCAAAAGATTCTGTGGGACAGGAGACTGTGCTTGAGACTTTTGGATAGAATCAACGTTCCCACTCCCCAGAGAATCGAAGTCAACCGTGATGGTGGGCCCAGACTTCTCACACCTGACGTGTGCAAACATATCAAGGACATCAGTGGGATTGTCTTTGAACCCACGGATCCTGATCCGGAAGCAGCAAAAGCAGCTGCTCCCCGGAAGGTTGAGTTACTGGATGGGGGTGATATTTTGTCTGTTGACGGGACACTTATCAAGAAGCCATTTGTCGAAAAGCCTACTAGTGGCGAGGACCATAACATCATCATCTACTTCCCATCTTCGGCTGGTGGTGGCGCAAGGAAGCTTTTCCGAAAGATTGGTAACAAGAGCAGCGAGTATGTCGAGGGACTGTCAGTCCCAAGGTGCATCACGCATCCAGAGGAGAGTTTCATCTATGAACGCTTTATGCAAGTTGACAACGCTGAGGATGTGAAAGCTTACACGGTTGGGCCGACATACTGCCATGCCGAAACGAGAAAATCACCAGTGGTGGATGGCGTGGTGAGGCGTAACACGCACGGAAAAGAGGTTCGGTACGTGACGGGTTTGAGCGCCGAGGAAAAGGAGATTGCCAGCAAGATCAGCACCACGTTCGGCCAGCGTGTCTGCGGGTTCGACTTTTTGCGTGCCGGCGGGAAAAGCTATGTGATTGACGTCAACGGATGGAGCTTCGTCAAGGACAATGATGATTACTACGACCACTGCGCCAACATTCTCAAGGAGATCTTCATCAAAGAGAAGCTGCGAAAAGAAGGGCTCACTCCTCCTATTCCATCGCCTGCGATCTCCGACGTGGATCCTCTGGCGGCCAGTCTGGCGGTTCGTGCGGCGTATGCGAGTAAAGAAAAGGAGCTGGTTGCGCATGTGGCTGCTCAGCAGGCGCAAAATAGGGCAAGCATGGACAAGCCTGTTGCAGCCAGGGAGGTGGCAAGCGAGGTCATCAGCAGCCAGACAATCATGATCAAGGGCGACTCGAAACATGGGAGTATACCTGCTAGTCCTTTGGCCAGCCAGTTCTCGTCTTCGGTAGCCGACAGTATGCCTTCTACTGCCCCCTCCACCGTTTCCGCGGCGCCTTCTATCATGCAGGTTGATACGCCAACAACTGTTGCTGCTGTACAAGAGGAGCAAGAGCCTCCTCCGCCGCCGCCCCCCAAACCCAGCTGGAAGCTCAAGGGCGTCGTGTCCGTCATCCGCCACGCGGACCGGACACCAAAGCAAAAGTACAAGTTCACTTTTCATACTGCGCCGTTCATTGAACTCCTCAAGGGCCATCAAGAAGAAGTTCTTCTGATCGGTGAGCCTGCCCTCGCCAGTGTTCTCGATGCTGTGGACGTGGCGATGAGAGCTGGTGTTGAAGACCGCAACAAACTCAAGGCTCTCCGCAATGTGCTCATCAAGAAGGGCAGCTGGGCCGGGACAAAGGTTCAGATTAAACCCATGTTTAGGAAGAGGCCCGAGGACAAGGAAAAGAAAAAGGACAAAAAGAGCGATATCCCGGCTGAAGATGACGGCAAGACTAGCAACAAGAATGAAATCGATACGATCAAGGAAGAGGACCACCCTCTCCAGACCGAAACTGAGGGTGAAGGCGATAAGGCTGACAGCGACGCGTACAAGACACGGAGATCGCCTAAGCGCCACGACTCTCTGTCTGGTGTCACCATGTCCAAATTCACCGCTGCGGAAGAAAGCCTCGTTCTCGATAAGCTCCAGCTCATTGTCAAATGGGGCGGTGAGCCCACCCATTCGGCTCGCTATCAGGCCCAGGAACTCGGTGAGAGCATGCGCAGCGACTTGGGTCTCATGAACCGTGAGGTTCTCGATGAAGTTCACGTTTTCAGCTCCTCCGAGCGTCGCGTTGTCACTTCGGCCCAGATTTGGGCTGCCAGCTTCCTCAACAAGAAGGATGTGCCCGAGGATTTCATTACCATTCGTAAGGACCTTTTGGATGATTCCAACGCTGCCAAGGATGAGATGGACAAGGTGAAAAAGAAGCTTAAGGGGCTTCTTCGCAAGGGCAACGAGAGGCCGCCCCAGTTTGCTTGGCCGGACAACATGCCTGAGCCGGCCGAGGTGCAGACGAGGGTAGTGCAGCTGATGAACTTCCACCGCAAGGTTATGCAGCACAACTACGGGAAGCTGTATAGTGGTGCGGTGAACTCCCTGAATGCCATCAACCATCCCTCTTCTGGTGATAAAGGTGCCGCTGACGGGCACTCGGCTTCTGGGGTATCCATCTCGTCGCTTGCGTCGGTCGGTTCGTTGTCACAGGCCAATGCGGTGACGGGTATTCAGGCGAGATGGTGCTGCGGTGAAGATGCAGAGCTGTTTAAAGAGCGATGGGAAAAGCTTTTCGCCGAGTTCTGCGATGGCGAGAAGGTTGATCCAAGCAAGATCTCGGAGCTTTATGACACCATGAAGTTCGATGCGCTCCACAACCGCCAGTTCCTTGAGTGGGTGTTTGCGCCGCCAAAGAGCATGCTTGAAGACGAATACAAGACCAACTTCGGAAAGGGGCCATCGTCGGCGGCATCTTCGTCATCCTCTTCTAATGCAAAGACGTCGACCTCGTCGGCACCGGCATCTAGCTCTACATCAGCGGTCGCCGGTGGAAAGGACTCGGAGGAGAGCGTTCGGACGGCGCCTCTACCAGAGGAGACTAAAACAGAGAGGTCAGCTTCAAGCCTTAGTGAGAAGATCGAGAAGGAG
Organism: Triangularia setosa; assembly: GCA_033296915.1. Lineage (NCBI taxonomy): Eukaryota > Fungi > Ascomycota > Sordariomycetes > Sordariales > Podosporaceae > Triangularia > Triangularia setosa. The sequence goes on along the minus strand of MU866093.1, from coordinate 6,199 downwards.
GGCCACAAGGCTGTGAAGCGGATCTTCCGTAGGAGGTCGTTCCTCAACGGCCTGCGACCCTCAAGCAATGTCGATGCTGAGCTTCCAGAGAGGTACTTTCATCTCCATCGCGGCAACAGCCAGACCAAAGCCAAAACCGACGCCCGGTTCGAGCCTCTTCGGGAGCTGTACCAGCTGGCCAAGGTTCTCTTCGATTTCATCTGCCCGCAGGAATACGGCATATCCGACAGTGAGAAACTCGAGATTGGGCTTCTGACCTCGCTCCCCTTGCTCAAGGAAATCGTCCAGGACCTCGAGGATATGCAGGCGTCGGAGGAGGCCAAGTCGTTCATCTACTTCACCAAGGAATCGCACATTTACACGCTGCTCAACTGCATTCTAGAGGGCGGCCTCGAGACTAAGATCAAGCGGGCCACCATCCCGGAGCTGGACTACCTGTCGCAGATCTCCTTTGAGCTGTACGAGATGCCGGCGAACCCGCCCATTGACGCCGAGGGCACGCCCGTGTTCAACTACAGCATTAAGATTACCATTAGCCCCGGCTGTCATGTGTTCGACCCGCTGGATGTGCAGCTCGACAGCAAACATTGCATTGGATGCGCGCCCAGGAGGAGTTTGACCGCTCATGCGGACTGGATGTTTGTCATTGAGACATTAAGGGCAAAGTTCCACCAGTAAGTTTACCTTTTTTTCCCTTCTTCGTTACCATTTTGTCTGGCTTGGATGTGTTCCTCTGCTCCGCCCCCCAATTCCCCCGTTAGCCCTTCAGATCATGTCATGCCATACCGGACCTATGTCAGAGGGCCAGCCTATCCAGAAAAGACCAACCTCTGGTCCTTTGGTTTTGGTGATCTCGTTGGTCACGTTACGCATATATCAGAAGGTTATATTTGTGGATTTGCTAACGCGCTATTGTCCACCCAGAGTAAAATTACCCAAGACATTTTTGGCCGTCAACCTATCGGATGCTTTTACGTTCCAGGAGAAGCAGCACAACAGTGACGAGATCGTCGCTTCTCCTGGCTCCTCCGGTGGCGGTGGAGCTGAAGCCGAGGGTGAAGGTGGCGAGAAAGAGGGCCTGGAGATGAAGACGGTTGAGCATGCCGCCGCCACCACCGCTGTTACCACTGCCACTCCTGTTGATACTACAGATGAAACTACGGAGGGTGCTGCTGCCGCTTCCGATGGCACCTCCACCACCACTGCCATTGCTGGTGAGCAGCAGCAGCAGGAGGTGGAGACCACCACACCGACGAATGAGTCCGTCAATACCATAGTTGCCACCTCAAAGACGGGCGAGATCAAGGCAGAAACCGAAGAAGCAGCGGAAGGGGGTACGGATGCGTCTACGCCTGTACCCACGCCGGTTTCCGCCGCCAGTAGCATGACCACCACCCTCGAGACAAGCGACCTAAAGCCGGAAGCTGACAAGGAGTAAACTAACACGCAATACGAATATGGGACGGGGCGGGTGGATTAGGATAGGGGCAGGCTTTTGCTTGTTGACTGATGTACATCATGGTGTGTGTGTGGTGTGGGTTGGGGGTGGATTGGTCTGGATCGTACCCAGCCCGTCTTCCCCTTCCACCCCTGGATCGGGGGTAAGGACTTGTCCTGCCTGTCAAGTAACCTGTTATTGTTCAGTGGGCCGGCCCGAATCACCCAACACACATCATCCACACCCCACCCTCCATCCTTTCCCTACTTCTTACTACTAGGCATGGCGGTCCCAGCAAAAAGAAAACTGGCACTTAATGGCCCGGGAGTTTTACCTGAAGCGAACTAGACCGGGGTTGGGTTGATCGATCACAAAGTTACACGACCTGGCCTTTGCTTGGTTCACACTCTCGGAACGGGATAAGGTGATTAAGGTGTGATGTCAACTTGGTGTTTCTTTTCCTACTTTTTTATGGTTGGGAGTGGAGATGTCTGTACGAAGCAGGTGGAGGATGATGGTGACGAGTCCCGACGTTCCGCCTAAAGAGATCTTCTAGCGTGCTTTTTTTTTTTTTTTTTTTTTTTTTGCGCACAAGCAATCTTTTTACTTCGACACTCACTTGCTGTTAGCCCAGTCAGGGATAAAGTACGGGGCCTTGGCCAGAGTGGGAAAGCTAGGAAAAGCCGGGAGAGAGCTTTTTTGTCTCGATTAGGCAATCTTGCATTACAACATTTGGGTCTGGGTCTGGAAATGGGGGGGTGGACGGAGTGTGCAGTTTGTTTGTATGGAATCACCAGCCGGTAGTGTGTCGTTCAAAAGATAGGAAGTTTATTACTGAGTAAGCGGCGGTTTCTCTCTCAGTTGAATGTGGACCACTAATGCAAAGGCGTACGACAAAGCGTTTTTTGTGGCGTTTGGCTTGGACGTGTTGCAAGGGAGGGTTTTTTTTTCTCTTGGTCTTTTAGATACAGCCAAGCTGGGAGGAACAGCCGAAGGTGGGGAAAGAGCCAGAGGGAGAGGAAAAGACAAAAAAGGTTCATCCATGGTTCAAGAGGCAACGGATCCGGAGTTTTTTGCTGGGCTTTTTCTTACCTGGAGGAGTGAAAATAAAGCACAGGGAGAGGGTGTCCGGGGAAAGGCCGGGAGGAATAAGGGGAGGGGGGAGGGGCTTATAGACAAAAACATAAACAAGGTTAGACAGGCTGCCCAATACTGCTACTTTTGATACAATCTGGTTATCATCATCCCTCTTCGGGTCTAAACACCAGCAACGGTCAAGCCCAGGGCGTGAACTAGACCAAGTTCGTTCGGGTTCAAGTTCCTGCCTATCCAGAATTTGCATTTATCCCCATTCTGCTCGAGTAACCCAAAAGATGGCAAAGTGATCGGTCACAAAAATTGAACATCGTACACACATACACAGAGCGCAACTTTGTGACACTTTTTTTTTTGGGGGGGGGGGGGGGAGGGACAGAGCTTGGTTCCGGTTTCGCGGAAGCTCTTGAGAAGGCGGGACGGGCCAGCGCCAGATGTGATTCCTGCCGGGATTGGCGCGCCTCTAAAACTGGACTTCAAATCTTCATGCTCTGATTGTGATGATGGTGTTTCTGAAAGAGATGTGTCTGTCTGTTCTTTTTTGTTTTTTGTACAAGCTCAAGCTTTGCGGCGATCGGTGGAGATCACAAAAAAAGCTTTTCGTGTATCTTCTTCCTTTTATGGAATATTCGGCGCACGGAGGCTGCGTCCGAGGCCAAGCGAGTGTTGGGAGGAAGATCGAAAAGAGCTTGCGTTGTAGATACATACCTACAGCACGTATTGCTATCCAAGGCGCTACCTATATGCGCGGTTGTTTGCGGCGTGATTTCGCGACTTGATGAGCATGAACTGGAGATTAACTGACAGCGGCTCAGTCTTTCAACGGCATCGCACACCGCATCGCCCAGCGAGTGGTCAAGGTTACATCGACGACCGACCGGTATGTCGGCTCGCCGAGTTGCCTGACGAACAGGCCCGCCGGTTTCACTTCGGGTGTCCTGCAACTGATATCACAGTTCGTGCGTGAAAGTACTTGGGTGCCTTGGTGTTGTATGATGCTGCGTCTATAGAACATGTTGGTTGCGGCCAAGTCGAGGCTGGGATAGGAACAGCTCCCTGTGGAATCTTTGCAACTCGTCATTCCTTGCAACATAAGGTCCAGGTGAAGTGTAACGTGGTCCAAAATTAACCGGCTTTGGTCCGGACAGGTGGATGTCAGAATGTTGCGTAGAAAGCCAACTATTTGAGGGTGTGAAGAAGAGGGGCAGGAACGACGAGGGGGGCCTTGAACATGATCTGCTCGGGTCTTGTCACAACTTATGCGCGCAATACCACTTCCGTCATCCATCCGATCTCTGAAGAGAGGGAAGGGAAAGAAAGCTCCAGGCTAGGAGCACCGAGATTCGTGCGAGGATGGTGGGTAGCCTCTCGGCAAATGCTCCTACGCCTGGTCTGGTTAGAGTTGCAGAAGACGTTGAGATTCTGCAACCTCTTGGCTGCACAGAAGCGAATGCAACCCTTGGACCGTTGAAGCTTTACCCCATAAATGGTAGGGTCGCGTAGCTAATCGCTTTTGACAGCAGTCCCTCTGTCAGAGACTGACCTGGCAATGTGCGGTATCAATATATAGGGTTGTCAAGCTCAGTCGCAGTGACCTTTAAGAATCGTCTCCGAAAACGCTTTTCCCTAAGGTAGCCAGTACTTGGTTTCGATGGCGCGGCACACAACCTAGGAACGATTCAAAGGCCTTCAGAATGTCCCGTGAAATGATGGGATGTTTGGGTAGACATCAGTGCGCATTCGGTTGCCGGCAACATGAGGGCCGATGAGATGTCCTTGACGCCACGCAAACATGTTTTTTCGCCCATACTCTTTCGCTGTGCTTTGGCCCGGCTGCTTCGCCTAATCGTGATATGATTGTGCTACATGACACTGCGCGGCAGCTGAGATCCGGGGTCGGCCAGCTCTGCGTTTATCGGAGGGCTTCTGGCTCACCAAGAGTTCCTGAGGCGTCTGATGTTACCGGTCTGCAGAGGCTGATTGCAGCCCAAGATCGAATGATACCCCCCAGATACAGATCGCCAAAGCGCCCACTCGCATGAAACTGGTTCGAGTGTTGAGCAAACCGACCGTCGATGGATTTCTGCGGCTCTGATATGCCCCCTCACATTGTAGGAGTGACTTGGAAGGGAAACTGCAGCAAAACCAGGCGGCGACACTCGAGTGCCGTTGCCGGTTTGCGTGAGAGTCCCTCCAAAGACAGGGCAGTGGCGCTCCTTGGCGGATCCTGTTCGTGGCATTTGATATCGTGAAGTTGACCGACAGACGCATAGACCAAGCTGCTGCATGAGAGTCCCTGGAACTGGTCGCATGTGTCTGAAGTCAGCAGAGCGGCAAGGCTGGCGCTAATTGGTCAAAGGAATGGCCGCCTTTTGGGCTGCAGCCGGCGGGATGATCATTCTTGTGCATGTGGGAAACGCAGGGCCGACGGGAGACCAGGTTGTTGACAAGGCACCATTGATGCCGGCGCGCTTTGATGAAGCCATCACTCCCTGCCATATGCTGCCTTGTCAGCTGCTCGGAGATGAGCTACTGCTGTCCAGCTCCCCCACCCTGTAGTTATCCAACGGCGAAATGGAAGCCCGTCAGTCGACGAGGCAGGGATTGAAGGGGAGAAATTATCTCGAGGATCTTGCGTCACCGTGCCATGTGTGCTGGGGTGGTGGATATCTTGACTTCACATGTTGTTTGAGGAAGCCGGATTGACGTTGTCACAACCTGGAACCCCCGCTGATGCTTCTGATGCTTGGAGGCTAGCTCGGCACTACTCCGCCGTTCATAGCACTAGAAGGCCGCCAGAAAATTCTTCCCCGGGGGGCCCTGACCCTGACCGTCCGGTGGGCCGGCTTCAGCCTGCGCATCACTCAGTCACAGGGCTGTAGAAGTTCACTTGACAGGCTTCCATCGACGCCTAGCATGAAAAGATGGTCTGACACTCCACCAAGTCGGGAATGGTGAAGCATTCATGAAAATCGGTGCTGCATACCGGGATCGCCCCTAGAGGCTTGGATAGTTCGTCTGATCTGGCGAGACGGAGGCATCAGTCCAGTCAGCTGTGGGCACCCGAGGCAGCTTTGCATCCGTGAATAGAAAAGCCGCATACGTCCGGTAAGATATCAAATCTTAGGATCGGATTCCGACTTCCCCGTTCGATTCGATGTTACTGATATATATCGTGGCTGCGGCGCGGGGAATCCCCCTTTGCCCGGGAAACGGTTGAAAGAGCGACGATGGCCAGACGCCCTGTGCGGGGGGCTGACCGGCATCCACGTGATGATGTGAAACCAATAGGACTGTGAATCTGGGAAGTTTTAGACAGCATAAATCAAGGTAAGGGATTTGGGAAAGGCAGTTGCAAAGCTGAAGTCATAGGCAGAAGGAGACATCACAGCGTGGGGTCCGCACAAAGCCCGAAAGCCTCTTCCATGGTCCAGTTTGTGCCTTCCAATGAGCCTCACAGCATGCTCTTGGCAACTTCGATAGGTACCTGCGAAAAGTTGCAACATCTATCTCACGCGAAAAAAAAATTGGGGGGGGGGGGGGGTTTTTTTTTTTTTTTTTTTTTTTTTAAATTTTTTTTTTTTAAAAAAAATTTTTTTTTTGATAAAACACAAAAAAAAATTTTAATAAAGCGCCCCAAAAAAAAAAACAACCAAAAAAATGGGG